>OY987218.1:9953938-10150130 GCA_963920805.1 Primula vulgaris | reverse complement strand
GATTCAGGTATGCTACACTTTTTAGTTATTGGGAGAACCCAAGTACTCTCTTTCGGATTCAGGAAACAACTCTCAGAAATCTTTTTTCTTTTTGGAAGATAGAGGAGGGAAACAATCAACCTATTGATATTGAAAGACTCCTTTGGGTCTTCCAATGTATCATTTCTGGGTCCAATGGAATTCATAGGTATAGGAAGAAGCCCTATCAAATAGAAATTTTTTCTTTCGATCATATTTCGATTGTTAATACGATATAAAAGGACCGCTACTACAAAGAGTATTACACTCTTGATGGTGAAATATCGATTGCTTGTTGAACCCTGTAAATTGCGTGAAAGTAGGATACTACAAATTCGTGGGTCAAAGAGTTTTATAAAACGTATGAAAAAAGAGAGGAAATGTTTACAATTTTGTTGCACACTATCATAATACAATAGTATATACAGTGACACTTCCATATACTATATCTCTTACCATATATATATATATTTCAAAATATCTATTATCATATAACTACTCCACTAAAATCAAAATTGTCCTATCCTTTATACATTTTTTTATACTTGATCGTGGTGAAATAACATCTTCATTTAATGTGGATTTCTTTTGACAAAAAAAATTAAATAAATCATAAGTACAACGATTAAAAAAAAGCACAATATATTTATAAAAACATAAGAAAGAAAAAGTGGTTGATGAAGTTTTTTTCTAAAAAGGAGAAGGGGTTTTAGTTTTTTTAAATTAAATGAATAAGTTTTAACTTTTTTCCGATCAAGATAATTGTGATTTTAATTATTAATGCTTTTAAACTTTTCCAAGCTTATTTATCTTTGTACGCTGATTAATATTTGATATTGTTCATCTTATAATATGTTTTAAAATATGAACCATATTTGTTTATTTATGAGTTTATACTTTGTCTAAACTTAAAAATTTGACATAACATTAAATTTCAATAAAATTTTAGGTGAAAAACCTTTTACACGTCAAACGTCTTTAAATGGAAAAGAAACAAATGTTTTTACCGGAAAATGGAAAAGAAACAAAGGTTTTTACCGGAAAATTTTACTACGTAAATATTTGTCCTTAGAAAATCTTTTACTATAAAATAAACGGAGCCTAAACGTAATCAAATTCTCAAGAGACAAATTACACCGTCTTTGTTACTTTCTGTATGCAATTTTGCTAAACAAAATGTTAAATGACACGCTTTAAATATGAAAAAAAATCCAAACAACCACAAAAAAAAATATTGAGTCACGTTTTCAGGGATGCGGACAGCGTAAACAACTTCAGTAGATGGATATTTGCATTAATGCATGTAACTTGTGTTTCTTTGATTAAAATATTAATATTTTAATAAATTATTTGGAGACTTACAAATAAATACATACCAATCAATTTAATTACAAAAAATCCACATATGTGTATTTTTTTAACTCAAACTCCGTGCATGATACTCCTTCCGTTCCCATTTAATTGTTCACTACGAAATTACGTGCAATTTTGACCGCCTTATAACTTGTATCAAAATTATCGAAATGGATTTTTTTGAAATCTAATCATAAAATTTAACATTTGAACTATATGATCAACTTTTGAAAATTTGTATTCCGACAATTTTGATACACGTTCTTGGCCGGTTAAAATTACAGCTAGTTTCATAATGGACAATTAAATAATAATAGAGAGGGTAATCATATTACTTTATCAATTGGTGTAAACACTTTTGATTATGTAGCCTAAATCCCGATACGAAGGGTACAATGGATTATTTTTTTAGTTTTAGATATAAATATAATCTAAAAATAATTATACTTGTAGATTATAAATATTTAAATTCTCATATATAATTTTTTATTTTTCTTGAGAAAATTAAATATAATTTTCTGTACAGAAAGAAAACCCAAAGCAGTAAGCAGTGTCGTAACGAATTGGTCAAAGAACAAGAAAAAAATATAGTTCTACTTCATTGGCGTACTGGGTACTTGAAATTAGGGCTGGGTTCGGTCCGGTTTTTGACAAAATCGATACCGAAACGGAGTAGATTTTTCGGTTCGGTCTTTTCATTTTTTGGACCGAACCCAATCGGTTTGTTTTCGGTCTTTTGTTTTTTTTGTTTTTTTTTTCTTCGGGTTTTTTCGGTTATTTTTTCGGGTTTTCAATATTTTTCGGGTTTTTTCGGTCCTGTTTTATTGTAAACCGAAACCGAACCGAAAAAGTTTCGGTTTTCCGATTTCGTTCTTTTTCGATTCGGTTCGGTTATCGGTTCTGTTCGGTTCGATTTTTTCGGCTTTTCACGCTGCGCTACTTGAAATTGTCATATCTTGGGTGTGTTTGTTTGTGGGATTACATGGCTGGGATAGTACTGCAAATACCGTGGACCCGTTAATCCCGTGTTTGCTTTGCCAAATATCTTTGGACATAAAGTCCAATGGGACACCAAATCCCACAAAACCACGTCATTTGGAATACCATGTGTACACGGTATTAGATTTAGTGATGGTTGAACTTGAGACCAAAATGTCTAAAAAAACCATTGTAACTAGCTTGAGTAGCAACTGGTACTTTTATTTTTATTTTTTCCTATCATATAAAATTAAAGTTTTAAAATACAAGAAGTTTTAATCATATGTCATAATTTAATCCCATATGAATCAAACAAAGTATTACTAGTACCCTTCACAAAATTTAATCCTATGATATGTGTAGTCCACCTCTTATCCCATGATAGTTCTACTCCCATCAAAATTAGTACCGCAACCAAACGAGGCACACTGTACTGATTAATATACCTCCTGCGTACACTGTAATGCTTCATTGTTAAAAATAAATATTAAAACCAATATTATATTTTTAGTATATGATTCTAACACTACTTTGAAAAACGTGGCAACAATTTCACATAATTTGTGAAGGTTTCTACTTATGCGACAAGTAGTTTCGCTGTCTCTGGCACATTAAGAATTACTGTCAGTGACGGAACCAGTATTGTGAAATAGGGGTTTGATTTTCTATATATAAAAAAATTATACCTTATATGAAGTTATTTTACGGAATGCAGAGCTAGGACACTAAAGTTTTTGATATTTTTTCATAATTTTTTCCAAAATAGGAGGTTGTAGCTCCCCGACTGTCTCTATTTAGTTTATTCTCCGATTCCTGTGATTTATCGGGGGCTTACATTTAAAGCAATGAATTAACACTTCTTCTTCTGATGCACCCCCTGCTTAATATTGATCTCATCCCACGTGCGTATATTACTCTAGAAATACTGAGCGGTTAACGGTTTAGTGTTTTACACATACATTCAAATTGGTGCTGTGCATGTGCCGATTTGGTCCAACTATATTCCGAGAATCGGAATAATGTCACATAATATGACATGTGAATAAATCGAGATGTTAATGTTGTTCCCTGAAGAAATTATAGGGCTAGTTTATGTTTTGTTTTTAACACTTGGAAAGAAGTACGTACACTGACTGGGTAAGAAAACTATAGTGCTTAAAACGAGTCAGATTTAACATGTTTAAAGTATGATAACAATATTATTGACAAACGAAAATAGAAAACTACAAGGATTGAATGCTACTACTAGATAGTATAATGCTACTGCTTATGCATTATTACTGTTTGATTTTGAACTAGAGTGTATGGCCGGATGCATTACTCCCCGTCAGTCATTTTATTTTATTCATGAGGGAGTCGATATAAATTCACATGCAATACCGAAGACTCTCCAAAACTATCACTAACAAAACTAAATTAGCGGAAACGGAAAAAAGGTTCCTTTATGCAGCAAAAGGGAAGCGATATCATGTTTGGACTGAGTATATCTATCATTTTACTACTTAGTTTACGAGCCACTTATGCGACAGACAATCGTACTTTTAGTCGTCAAGGTGTTCATAGTGATGCGGAGGGAACTAGGTGGGCAGTTCTTATTGCCGGTTCAAAGGGATGGGGAAATTACAGGCATCAGGTGAACTTTACCGCTGATTTATTATATATTGAATCATTTTATTATCTTGTATATAATCCGGGAATCACATAAGATGAACATAAGTTACATAATAAATTAGAAAAAATAATGCGGTACTGAGTATTTCTCGCTTTACCTTCGACCAGACGGGACATCAGAGCTTCAATCAATCAAGTGCTCGTCGTCTTTTCTAACTTTAACTGAATACCCTCTTTGTTTGCAGGCTGATGTGTGTCATGCCTATCAAATTTTGAAGAAAAGTGGCCTGAAGGATGAAAACATCGTGGTTATGATGTATGATGACATTGCCTACAACCCTGAAAATCCGAGGGAAGGAGTCATAATTAACAGTCCAAATGGTTCAGACGTATATAACGGAGTGCCCAAAGTTTGTTTCCTTTTCTAAACCAAGAACATGTTAAGATATCATGAATCACTATCATCTAAAATTATTTGTTACGCATACATTCTTGGTTGCAATTAATAATGGCGCCATTTATGCCTGTACAAAAAATCTGGACTGCAAATAAGTTGACCACATAAAATGCTGAACTTTTTAAGCCTTTTTAAACTCTTTATGAGCAGGATTATACCGGGGAAGATGTCAATGGGGACAATTTTTTCAATGTTATACTCGGAAATAAGACAGCAATTAACGGGGGTAGCGGAAAGGTTGTGAACAGCGGACCAAATGACCGCATTTTCATATTTTATGTCGATCATGGTAGTCAATTTATGATTGGTAAGTTTGAAATTTCATTAATCTTTCTAGGGTTGGCATCATTAAATTTGGAACTTTTTTTCCAAACAAATAATACCTCGTAAGAAATTACATGTTCAACAAGAAAATAAAATATTATTGCATATTGTCAAATTTATTTTAATTGTAGACTATTAATAGATCATTTACGCTTATCTAAGTTGTAGTAATATTTATATAAAATTAAATTAATGATTGTAATGAAATAATTTAAATACCGGCCCCTTAGTTTAACGGATTCCATCCAAGAAGTAGTTTAGGAGATGGAATTGTACTAAACGTAAAAAAAGAGAGTTCACGATACTAAAAAAAACATAGTTTGTGGAACAAAAACGAAAAACGTCAATAGTTAAAGGTACTAATTATTATAATAAATTAACCACACAAAAAACACTGATGAGTGCAAAACAAACCTTCTACACCAATAATGATGCAAAAAATATTTATTCGATAAACGATAAAATATCAAGCGTTTTTGTTTGTATTTTAGGATTCTAAAGTCTAACTCATTTCGAATACTAAAATATTTTCCTAACTTAAACAGAAATGTTAGGGATTGCTCTGTAATATTTTTTTTCACAAACTGCGGTTTTTTTTAATTATCATGAATATACATATGTATATCCAATGCCAAGCCAGCCTACAATTTATTTGTACGTTTTGCAATTTTTTGAATGCTTGTTCCAGGGATGCCTAATGGTACTATTAACGCAAACGACCTCAATAAAGTCTTGAAGCAGAAGCATGCTATGGGAACTTATAAAAGCATGGTAATCTCCATTCTTAAGAAAATTCCAGCACATACTATTTTTTTGCCTCATTTCTAAAAAGATAAGCGGGTTCACTTGGTAATGATAAAAAAACTAGTTCATCAAGCTGAGTCTTCCCAAGCTACAAAAGCACAGTAACTGCTGGCAAGCTGTCCAACCAACGAATCATAAACTTATAAGTATTTAGAAAAAAAACAGAACTTTAAATATTGAAAGCAAACATGCCTTTCAGTTTGTGCTGGTGAAGTGTGTTAATTAATCGGACTGTGTAATCAGGTATTTTATTTGGAAGCTTGTGAAGCTGGAAGCATGTTTCATGGTCTGCTGTCAAAGAAGCTAAATATTTACGCAACGACAGCGTCAAAGCCAAAACAAGATAGCTTGGCTTACTACTGTCCCGGAGGAGACCATGCTATTCCTAAAGAATATAATACTTGTTTGGGTGATTTGTACAGTATTTCATGGATCGAGGACTGGTACTTTATTTCAGCATCTAGCTCTTTATCACTGTCTTTTGATTTTTTTTTTCTTACCTCTAATAGGCTTATAATGTAGGTAGTTACGGGTCGTAAATCCTGTTGGAGTAGTGAAGCCTTTGTGGCAAATTCAGGTTAACTAGTTGATAAAAGAATCTTAAAATTTAAGACTTCTGTTAATGCTACTGTTTTTATTATCAGGGAACACGATGGCACGATGATGGAGACTTTACAACAACAATATCAACGGGTAAAACTTTTTTGTGATGTTTTTGTCGATCGTTTATAGTATTGCAGTTGTCCTATACTTTGTACTTTGTAGTAACTCGCTCATTTTTTTTTATCCGAAGGAGAAGAATACATTTTTCTTATGTAAAATGTACAAAAAAACATGTTGTATACACATTATACATTGATTTATGGTTACAGGTTAAGTGGAGAACTGCAAATAGTTCAACTGTCATGGAATATGGTGATCGCTCGTTAAGCAATGAGAAAGTTTCCAGCTACTTTGGTGCCAATTCGGCAGAATATACGTATGTTGATGAGTTATCGTCAAAACAACGATTCCCATCTGTTCATCAACGTGATGCTGGTCTTCTGCATCTTACAGAGAAGGTTTGCGTGCATCAAGAAATATTCTTAATATGTTCTTTCTAGATAAAGTTAATTTATTAGACATATAATATCTGCTCATTTTGTTTATTATTTTTCTTACTAGTTCCGAAGAGCACCAGAAGGCTCTAAACAGAAACTTGAAGCTAAGAAGCATATTATCGATGCTATGAAACAAAGAGTGTATGTCGATAATAGCATAAAATTGATAACTAAGCACTTACACGGGCCAGGGAAGGGAATGAAGGTGATGAAGACTCTTAAGTCAGATGGCGAAGCTCATGTTGATGATTGGGACTGCTTTAAAGCTCTGGTAAATTCATAGTTAAACTAAAAACTTGCCATCATCGTTTTTGTTTCCCTTTCAAAGTTTCTGCTCCCCTAAAAGTTTTGACATTTTAGGATGTTTCTTTCGATATTTGTCATTTTATCTTTTACAGTTTTTTTTTGTAAATTTGAAGATGAGTGCTAGATATGTAGTTATGTTACGCGTTGCGTATGCGATACGTAGTGACATAGATATGATCCCGACAAATAAATTTAATATTTTTTTTTTAAAATTTAAATATCGAATGATTAAATATAATTAATTAACAATCATATATAAAGAGTAACATAACGTTTTACTCTTATAAAAAATACATAACGATTTTGTTTGGAATATAAATGTATGTAAAATAACATTTTTTAAGTTATTTATGTATTTGAATTGAGTGATGTCATTTAAGAGTAATTACAATATTAGAATGAGGGTATTTTTGGAAAATTTGGATAAAATTGGGCAGACTCAAAAGTTTAGGTTGACTTATATTAATAGTATGATGATATGATATGATAAGCTATAGGATTTTCGGAGAAGGCACAAGGAAACTATTGTTATTTTAGCTATATTTTTGTTTTATTTATAAAAAACAAACGAGACGTTATATTTGTTTTCTCGTTCAGATACAAACATATGAGGCGGAATGTGGGACATTAACCCCGTATGGAAGAAAACACACGCGAGTCTTTGCTAACTTATGCAACTCGGGGATTCGACAAGAGCAGATGGAAAAAGCTGCAGCACAAGCTTGCGCTACGAAGGCTTAAATCATATGTGCATTTTGGCTCGGTCCATCCCTGTGCATTCATAATTTAAAAATACCAACAAAAAAATTCAAGTTGTTTTTTGTTGTTAGTTACTTATGATGATTTTTTCTTTTCTTTTTGGTCATTACTTATGTTATTGTTAGAGCTGTAACAAAAATGTTGTTTTAATATTTATAATGGATTAGCGGTGGTGAACCTACAAGTCTGGGTTCACTTTTTTTGCTGGTGATGTTTGTATTACAATGACTGTATGTGGCTTTTAAAAAATTGAGTTCTCGTAATTGTTGAATGAATTGATGACCGTTATGTTAGTAAATCAGACGTAATTAAAGAAAGATAAGAATGTAAACCACGTACACACTTTGATAACGGAGTTCACCCAAAATGGCTACGTTTCCGGACCGCTACACGTGTATTATATATTGTGTATACACAGATTCAACGTTGTTGATTAATTGAGAGACACTATCAAATTTGGCAAAAAAAAAACTGAGGCGATTTATATGTTCAAAACTTGAGTGTAACTTGAACCATGTTGCTTCGGGTCACTGATAGAGTTTTTTAGAATACAAAAATCTCTAGTAAAACTATCATAGAGTTTTTGACTAATTAGCTGTTTCTGTTAATTGGCTTTATATTAGTGAATGAATTGAATTTGTATGATTGCTTAATTATAATGTTTTGGTACGTTATGATCTAGTTTAGGGCTTGTTTGGTTACATTTATTGAGCATATAGCTTAATAATAGGAATTATCTCGAGCTTAGAATAGGCAAATTACAAGACTATCACTTAGGATATTTCTTCCATTATTCCGCTAAAACTCAGTTATTGCTTAATTTTGCAAATTGTTATTGATATGTATGGAAAAAATTGTTTTATTTTTCCATTCTATAGGTGAAAGTATCTGATTTAAGACACCAAGTGAACTACTTGTTTGGCTACCTTTATTTGGCAAATAGCTTAATTACCAGGTTTCTACATTTTTTTGACACCAATTGAATAATAAGCGAAAATAGTAGTAGTATTTATCTCAAGCTTAGAATATGCAAATTACAAGACTGTAGCTTATTGCTGCATAAGAGGCGTTGGCTTATTCGTGCCTTCCGTATATGATTTACGGTAAATCATATACATGTTCCTCTACTTTGTTTCGTCAAAGTAAGTGAATTGTATTTTCTTCTTTTTATTAAATGAATTGTATAATTAATTCCACGTGTTTTCTCGGGTGGATCAAAATTAGAGAAACTGTTATATGATTGTACATAATATATCTAGACCACTACTCTTATCATGGAAGATAGAGATGAATAATATATATAAAAAAAATTGGGTTTTAGAGATGATTTTCTTTTAAAATCGTTACTTACACTACTTCTCGCAATGCCATTGTTTCTTAACATTCGTAAAAAAATTCAACACTATCTTAAAAAAAATGGACCGGTGGGTGGGTTGGAGAGACTTAGGGTGCCAGGGAAGTATTTATATATTCATGTGCATTGGATAAAACATATACTTAGGGCGAGAACCCCAGTTTGCTCCCAATTTTCACTCACACATATATATATTTGCCACGTGGCCCATTGTGTGTCACCCCCAAAGGCGGGGTTTACGAGACCCCGCCACAGGTATTCAGACACACATTACCTTAACTATCACTTAACATATTTATATCACTTTTAATGTCCCACTTTAGTCGATGTGGGATCAGCCACCTAGCTAACAACATAACTAAACATTTAATTATCAAGGCTATGAAGCTCTCTAGTGCTATATTATCAAGGCTAGGAAGCCCTCTAGTGCTCTATCTGCTGCCAGCTCAGCAACTGGTTCCTTTGAACACCTGAGGTAGCATTTTACTTTTAGTCTCCGTTTCTCTAACAATGACTTATTACCATATTTCGATTTGAAAACGAAGCTGAAAAATTATGTAATCAGTACACTCGTCTTTCTCCGTGATTTAACCCTTCTATCATACGAAATAGAAAAAAAAAATCGTAGGTTGGATGCTAACTGACACTAATGCACGTGATGGGAACCAGATATGTCATACGTCAATCATCATGTTTTTCATATTTTGTACGTGATTCCTAACACGAAATTTCAAATTTAGTACCCAATCTAAATTCTTTTTCTTACCAGCGTATGAAGTGAACAAAAATTGTTAGGTTAGAATAGCGGTTATTGGTACTTTTTGTAGCTTGGTGTGTACTCTAATTCTACTCTTTTTTTACCGCCTGTTTTTGTGTTCCGGGTCTCTCAATTGATGAGTTGTCGAGGAAAAATTACAGTACAACTATACTAGGCACCGTCGTCTAGATACTTCTCTAGTTTTTAATCTCAACTTCTGTTTGCTTTTTGCTGTGTTATGGTCTTTCAGGTCTTCCAATTGATGACATTCTATTGGAGTTGAATGCTGCAGAGCTCACCAACAAAAAGGTGTTGGCTTATTCGTATCTTCCGTATATACATTTTCCTCTACTTTGTTTTGCCAAAGCAAGTGAATTGTATTTTCTTCTTTTTATTAAATGAAGTGTAAACTTAATTCCATGTGTTTTCTTGAGTGGATCAAAATTAGAGAAACTGTTGTATGATGATTTGTATACATGTATATATATTCAGATCACTACTCTTATCATGAAAGTGAGAGATGAATAATATATTAAAAAAAAACGGGGTTTTAGCAATGATTTTCTTTTAAAATCGTTCCTTGTTACACTAATTCTCGCAATGTCATATTGTTTCTTGAGATAGGTATTTTTTTTCAACAGTGAAATTTTTAGGGAAAAACTACAAGTCAAGAACTTGTTTATAGATAAGGTTTATTTTTAATAAATGCAGAATTTTTTTATAAAAAAAAATGGGGCGGTGGGTGGCTTGAAGAGACTTGGGGAGCCAGGAAAGTATTTATATGAATTTAT
This sequence comes from Primula vulgaris, assembly GCA_963920805.1. Classification (NCBI taxonomy): domain Eukaryota; kingdom Viridiplantae; phylum Streptophyta; class Magnoliopsida; order Ericales; family Primulaceae; genus Primula; species Primula vulgaris. The sequence continues at coordinate 10,139,518 of OY987218.1, read as the reverse complement.
GTGCATTGGATAATGCATACTTATGGCGAGAACCCAATTTGCTCTCCCAATTTCCACCCACATACATATATTATTTGCCACATGACCCACCTTATGTGTCATCCCCAAAGCTGGAGTTTACGAGACCCCGTCACAGGTACTCACACACGCGTTACCTTAATAATACCTTAACATAATTATATCAGTTTTAATCTATCAGTTTAGTCGATGTGAGTCGATGTGGGACCAGCCACCTGGCTTAACTAAACATTTAATCACCCAATTTCTCTCTCTCTCTCTCTGTATATATATATATATATATATATATTTCGCGTTCTCCTCACCGGTATATATATCTCTCTCATTTTAACGCTCCGATAGTTTCATTTATTACTTTCGTTTATTTAAATTATTCTGTTTTTTTTTTTATATTTGTTTCTCGGACCAATATATATCCTGTATATACTTATTCGACCTGTCAAAATTCAATTGACTCTTTAGCTGTTTTTGTTATTGTATTTATATTAGCTAATGATTTGATTTTGTATGATTAGTTAATTATAATGGTTTAAAGCGCTGTGATCTAATTTAGGGCTTGTATTTAGCATATACCTTAATTACCAGATTCTTTAAATTTGAAGGTTTCTACATTATTTAGACACCGCCAAATGAACTACTTGTAAGCGAAATTTATAGTAATTATCTCGACCTTAGAATTTGCAAATTACAAGACTGTAGCTTATTGCTTTGATTATTTGTTCTATTAGTTAATGCTTGATTTTGCTATTAATTATTGATATGTATGGAAATGATTGTTTTAATTTTCCATTCTACAGGTCAAATGATTTGATTTTGGTTATAAATAAACTAGAACTGAAATGTTCATTTGAAGCTTTATGATCTAATTTAGGGCTTGTTTGGCTACATTTACTTAGCTGATAGCTTAATACGCTGGTTCTTTAAATATGAAGGTTTCTACATTTTTATGTTCTTAGGCGATTTATATGTTCTAAACTTGAGTGTTACTTGAACCATGTTGCTTCGGGTCACCGATAGAGTTTTTTAGAATACAAAAAATCTCGAGTAAAATTATCATAGAGTTTTTGACTAATTAGCTGAATCTGTTAATTGGCTTTATATTAGTGAATGAATTGAATTTATATGACTGCTTAATTATAATGTTTTGGTATGTTATGATCTAGTTTAGGGCTTGTTTGGCTACATTTATTGATCATATAGCTTAATAGTAGGAATTATCTCGAAATCAGAATAGGCAAAATACAAGACTGTAGCTCATTGTTTGGGATCTTTGTTATTTTATTCCGCTAGAACTTAGTTAATGCTTGTTTTCAGATAATTAACATTGATATGTATGTAAAAGATTGTTTTATTTTTCTATATTATTGGCGAATGATTTGATTTTTGTTATAAGCAAACGCTGCAAACCATAACTCATGTGAGGAGTTTTGGTGTTCAATTTTCAATTATTGGAGTTATCAAACTGTAATGGTTGGGGTTTATTACTTTATTCTACCAAGTGAAATTTATATACTGTGTCTAAGCAGATTCAACGTTGTTGATTAATTGAGAGACACTATCAAGTTGGGATACTTTTGTTCTTTATTCTTAGATGATATATATGTTTAGAACTTGATTGTTACTTGGACCATTTTGCTTCGGGTTACTGGTAGAGTTGTCTAGAATAACAATCGGTAACAAAATGATAGGTTTCGACATTTGCAACATTTGTGGGGTATATACAATCATTTGGTGCCATCCTGGTGATTGAATGTTGTGTTGGTCTCAGGTCAAAACATTCCTTTAGATAAGTACTTAGATAGTGATTTCATTATTTTTAATTCCCAAATACCTTTTGCCCTAAAACACACCATATATCTCTCAGCTGCATGACCAAATTAGCACTACCATTATCTCCCTATATTTCCGGCACATTCTCTCCATTACTATCTCAATGTATAATTGAAATAACTAGGAGAACTTGTAGTTTTATACTAATGTTTATTGTCATCCTGATCCTATTGTAATTAACTGATATTGTTACTGCTTGTTACAGAACAAATCGGATATGCTCTCATTCCCATGATCCTTTACATGCTTGTTATTCCACCTGCTGCTTAGGCACTCAACGGTGTGTCAAGATGGATAGGTTGGTTTGTTCTCCAGAAAAGAAAAGGTGGAAAGGAAAGATGTTATATCGATAAATGTCGCCATTTTCTGCTCCGGAGAAGTATGCTCCTCCAAACTGCAAGGTGATTTGAAATAATAAATTAGAAAATATATATCTGAATTATTTGGGAATTGATCACAACTTCGTGTGTAATTGATGACCGCGACTTGTGCTTATTTTAGAAGCTGTGAAATTGAATGGATAAGCTGGTACGATACCTGTGATATGTTTGCGTTCTCAAACTCGATAGAAATACCTCTATGAATGTTTATTCATATTGACTTTTGGGAATATGGTTGTGTGATTTTTGGGAGATGTATTCAAGATTCTGCTTTGTTATAGTAATTTTAGCTCTTTTGGATGTTATTGAAGCAAGTAGGGTTGGTATATAAACATAACTGGACTCTTTTAGTTTAAATTAAGTTGCTGTTAGATTTGAACAATCAATAGGTGTGACCTACATAATGAATTTCTTGTTAGATGATAGGTTTTAGCTATGTGTTTGTGTTCTCGTATTGAATGGTATGAGTATACATACATAAACTAACTTCATTTTATGTTTTAGGAATGTTGTTTTGTTCTAGTAAATGCAAGCACTCTTGTTTGTGCAAATATAAGTATAACTGTGTCTGTTTGGGAAAGTTGTCCTTAGTATGCTTAGTGATGATAATTTTAGCTCTTCTCTATGTCCAATAAGTGAAAATATTTAAGTCGTAAAAGATCAGTTTGAATCAAATTTATGTAGAACTTCTTCTACCCATTTTGTAGCTAGGTTTTTCGTTTAACTCATCTTTCTTACGGAATATTTTTTACAGGTTTCGGTGGTTGCTAACCCCGCCAACACCAATGCCCTGATCCTAAAGGAATATGCACCTTCAGTACCTGAGAAGAACATAACGTGTTTGACCAGGTAGGACCATAACAGGCCCTTAATCAAGTCTCCAAGAGTTTCAATTTACCTGTTTCTGACATTAATACTGACATTTTTTTACAAAAACACTCGTCATCCAGATGTCAACCATGCCTCCGTCAACAAAATCCAGATTTTGATGTCAACCATACATCAACAATAAACATTTTTTATTGTTGATGTATCTCCAAAATCCAGATTTCTTTACTAGCTAGTGTAAAGAGATAATTAAGGCCCACTATAACCAATGAAAAAAAAATACACTACCATGTACTTCAAATTTTAATTCAAAACCTGATACAACACTTTTGTCAACATACTGACTATCCAGCCCAAAGAAAAGAAATCATGCTACCAAATCATATTTTAGCATAGGGTACTAAATTTAAAAAGTAGAAGAGCAGATTTGGAGTCAGTGAACAAGTGTACGTCTTTCTGTCCGGTTATTCAATGACAGGGTAGTAAGTTAACAAATTATTGTAGTGTATGTATGGTTAAGAAAAATTGTAGTACAGGGCTCTGAATTGAATCTCGCTGAAAAACTCGCAATATAAAGTGGTTAAAGAAAATCGTATGTGCTTGTGTGATTAGGTTGAACTGTGAATTCATTACCACCATCCAGCAGCGTGGTGCCGCCATTACCACGGCTAGGAAAGCTCTCTACTGCCAGATCAGCTTGTGACCATATATGCAACTGGTTCCTTGCAACTCCTGAGGTGGCATTTTACTTTTGGTCTCCGTTTTTCTAACTTGTTGCTTTTGTTACGTTTTTGAATCCACCATATTTCGACTTTGTACACCAAGCTTAAAAATCAAGTACTTAGTACACTAAATTATGTTTCTCGGTGATTTAGCCCCTTCTATCATACGAAACAGAAAAAAAAAACTATAGGCTGAAAAAATAAAGTACTTAGTACACTAAAAAAGTCATAAGCTAATCATCATGTTTTTCATGTTTTGTACGTTGTTCTTAACACGATCTTTTCCATTTTAGTCCCCAATCAGTGTTGTATTTCTGACTAGTGTATAAAGTGAACAAAAATTGTTAGGCTAGGATAGCAGTTATTAGTACTTTTTATAGGTTGGTGTGTGATATAATTGTACATTATTTTTTGTTGTTTGTTATGGTGTTCGGGCCTTTCAATTGATGAGTGGTCGAGATTTTTTTTAGTACAACTATACTAGGCACCGTTGTCTAAATACTTCTTTTAGTTGTCATTCTCAACTTCTATTTGTTTTTGCCTCTGTCATGGTGTTCAGGTCTTCCAAATGAAGAAGTTCAATGAAATTTGACCTGAATGCTGCAGAAGTGGCGTTGGCTTATTCATATACATTTTCCTCTACTTTGTTTTGCCAAAGTAAGTGAATTGAATTTTCTTCTTTTTATTAAATGAAGTGTATAATTTATTCCATGTGTTTTCTCGAGTGGATCAAAATTAGAGAAAATGTTGTATGATGATTTGTATATAATATATCCAGACCACTACTCTTATCATGGAAGAGAGAGATGAATAATATATAAAAAAAAACTGGGTTTTAGAGATGATTTTCTTTTAAAATCGTTCCTTGCTACACTACTTCTCGCAATGCCATTGTTTCTTGACATTAGTAAAAAATTTCAACAGTATAATCTTTTAGTGAAAAACTACAGGTCAAGGTTTATTTTAATACATGGAGAAATTTTTCTAAAATAAAATGGACCGGTGGGTGGGTTGGAGAGAGGCTTGGGGTGCCAGGGAAGTATTTATATATTTATGTGCATTGGATAATGCATATACCTTATGGTGAGAACCCAGTTTGCTCCCCAATTTCCACCCACACATATATATTACCACGTGGCCCATTGTGTGCCACCCCCAAAGCTGGGTTTTACTAGACCCCGCCACAGGTACTCAGACACACATTACCTTAATTATCACTTAACGTATTTATATCACTTTTAATGTCCCATTTTAGTCTATGTGGGACCAGCCACCTAGCTAATAATGTAACTAAACATTTAATCACCCAATTTGTTTTTTGTTATTTTGAGTTTGATGTGGGACCAGCCACCTAACGTGATCTTTCTAATTTAGTACCCAATCTAAGTTGTTTTTCTTACTAGCATATGAAGTGGAAAAGAAATTGTTAGGTTAGAATAGCAGTTATTAGTACTTTAGGTTGCGTGTACTCTAATTTTACTTTTTTTTTGCCGTCAAGACTCCAGCTGGCAACAATCCTGTGTCTGAGCTTGTGGGTAGTAATGAATGGTACATAACATTATTGTTGATGTATCACCAAAATCTAACCATGTACTTCAAATTTTAAATCTAAACCTGATACAGCACTTTTGTCAACGTACCGACTATCCGGCCGAAAGAAATAAAATTCGTGCTATCAAATCATATTTAAGCATAGGGTACTAAACTTAAAAGCAGAAGAGCAGATTTGGGGTCAGTGAACAAGTGTACATCTTCATGTCCGGTTATTGAATGACAGGGTAGTAAGTTAATAAATTATTGTAGTGTATATATGGTTAAGAAAAATTGGAGTACATGGCTCTAAATTGAATCTCGCTGAAAAACTTGCAATATTAAGTGGTTAAAGAAAATCGTATGTGCTTTTGTGATTAGGTTGAACTGTGAATTCATTACCACCGTCCAGCAACCTGGTGCTGCTATTATCAAGGCTAGGAAGCTCTCTAGTGCTCTATCTGCTGCCAGCTCAGCAACTGGTTCCTTGGAACTCCTGAGGTGGCATTTTACTTTTAGTCTCCGTTTCTCTAACTTGTTGGGTTTATTACTGTTACGAACACCGACTTATTACCATATTTCGATTTGTACACGAAGCTGAAAAATTATGTAATCAGTACACTCATCTTTCTCCGTGATTTAACCCTTCTATCATACGAAATAGAAAAAAAAATCGTAGGTTGGATGCTAACTGACACTAATGCACGTGATGGGAACCAGATATGGCATACGTCAATAATCATGTTTTTCATATTTTGTACGTGATTCGTAACACGAATTTTCAAATTTAGTACCCAATCTAAATTCTTTTTCTTACCAGCGTATGAAGTGAACAAAAATTGTTAGGTTAGAATATCAGTTATTGGTACTTTTTGTAGGTTTGTGTGTACTCTAATTCTACTTTTCTTTTGCCGCCTGTTTTTGTGTTCCGGGTCTCTCAGAGTTGTCGATGAAAAATTACAGTACAACTATACTAGGCACCGTCGTCTAGATACTTCTCTAGTTTTTAATCTCAATTTCTGTTTGCTTTTTGCCTGTGTTATGGTCTTTCAGGTCTTCCAATCGATGACGTTCTATTGGAGTTGAATGCTGCAGAGCTCACCAAGAAAAATGCGGCTTATTCGTGCCTTCCGCAAATATATACATTTTCCTCTACTTTGTTTCGCCAAAGTAAGTGAATTGAATTTTCTTCTTTTTAAAGTGTATAATTAATTCCATGTGTTTTCTCGAGTGGATCAGAATTAGAGAAATTGTTGTATGATGATTTGTATATAATATATCCAGATCACTACTCTTATCATGGAATAGAGATGAATAATATATAAAAAAAAACTGGGTTTGAGAGATGATTTTCTTTTAAAATCGTTCCTTGTTACACTACTTTTCGCAATGCCATTGTTTCTTGACATTAGTAATTTATTTCAACAGTATATTTTAATACATGGAGAGATTTTTCTAAAAAAAAATGGACCGGTGGGTGGCTCGGAGAGACTTGGGGAGCCAAGGAAGTATTTATATGAATTTATGTGCATTGGATAATGCATATACTTATGGCGAGAACCCAGTTTGCTCCCCAATTTCCACCCACACATATCTATTTGCCACATGGCCCATTGTGTGCCATCCCCAAAGCTGGGGTTTACGAGACCCCGCCACAGGTACTCAGACTCACATTACCTTAATAATCACTTAACATATTTATATCACTTTTAATCTCTCACTTTAGTCGATGTGGGACCAACCACCTAGCTAATGACGGAACTAAACATTTAATTTACCCGATTGTTTTTTGTTATAATTCTTAGAGTATTACTAATAACTAGTTCATGTAATTTTCATTACGTGTTCATCTGTTGACTGTTCAGTATAATTGGGAACTAACATGTGGTTATTTATATTGAGCAAGTTTTTTTTGTCAACGTAGTATAGTACCACCCCAGAAGGTTTGGAAGGCATAAATATCCTTAGAAATTAACATTCTTTTTTTACTAGAGTGATGTAGGCTTGGAAGGTTTTCTGAATTGTTTGTATATACTTGTGACAATTTTTTATAGTACAATAATTATATTACTATAGTTATATTTGAAATATTTTAACTAACCTACTGTACCATACCAAATTTTCGGTAATAACAAAAGTTTAGTGCACGGAGCGGTATAAGATTTTCTTTTAAGTCATTTGGTACCGCATAACACAAAAGGTTGAGCAGAGCTGTACTATTTCCATTCAGAAATTTCACATGTAAACCTCGATTCATCGACTAACTAGATGTCCACTCTTGAAAATTTAATAAAAAAACATCAAGATGTGATTAGTTCGCAACATATGATTAAGTCCATGTATATTGCCTCAGATGAAGTTTTAACAAAATGTTGAGTCGGCTTTATTTATTTTTTCTAATTTCACCCCATTTTTTTTCTAAACTTATTTTCTTATTTATTGTATTGGCCTATTGTGTATGCGGTTCCATAACTGAGTGGCTAGATCTTATTGCAGATGAACTCAATCCAATAGAAATTATTTTGAGTAATGGATGGGAATGGCTCTTGACCCAATAGATATGTAACCGTTGTCTAAATACTTCCTTTAGTTGTCATTCTCAACTTCTATTTGTTTTTGCCTCTGTCATGGTGTTCAGGTCTTCCAAACGATGAAGTTCAAGAATGAAATTGGACCTGAATGCTGCAGAAGAGGCGTTGGCTTATTCGTGCCTTCCGTATATGATTTACGGTAAATCATATACATGTTCCTCTACTTTGTTTCGCCAAAGTAAGGGAATTAATTCCACGTGTTTTTCCGAGTGGATCAAAATTAGAGAAACTGTTGTATGATTGTATATAATATATCAAGACCCCTACTCTTATCATGGAAGAGAGAGATGAATAATATATAAAAAAAAACTGGGTTTTAGAGATGATTTTCTTCTAAAATCGTTCCTCGTTACACTACTTTTGGCAATGCCATTGTTTCTTGACATTAGTAAAAAATTTCAACAGTATAATCTTTTAGTGAAAAACTACAGGTCAAAGTTTATTTTAATACATGGAGAAATTTTTCTTAAAAAAAATGAACCGGTGGGTGGGTTGGTGAGACTTGGGGTGCCAGGGAAGTATTTATATATTTATGTGCATTGGATAATGCATATACTTATGGCGAGAACCCAGTTTGCTCCCAATTTCCACACACACATATATATTTGCCACGTGGCCCATTGTGTGTCACCCCCAAAGCCGGGGTTTACGAGACCCCGCCACAGGTACTCAGATACACATTACCTTAATTATCATTTAACATATTTATCACTTTTAATGTCCCACTTTAGTCGATGTGGGACCAGCCATCTAGCTAACAACGTAACTAAACATTTAATCACCCAATTTGTTTTTTGTTATTTTGGGTTTGATGTGGGACCAGCCACCTAACGTGATCTTTCTAATTTAGTACCCAATCTAAGTTGTTTTTCTTACTGGCATATGAAGCGGAAAAGAATTGTTAGGTTAGAATAGCAGTTATTAGTACTTTAGGTTGTGTGTACTCTAATTTTTCTCTTTTTTTTGCCGTCAAGACTCCAGCTGGCAACAATCCTGTGTCTGAGCTTGTGGGTAGCAATGAATGGTACGTAACATTATTGTTGATGTATCACCAAAATCTAACCATGCACTTCAAATTTTAATTCTAAACCTGATACAGCACTTTTGTCAACGTACTGACTATCCAACTGAAAAAAATAAAATTCATGCTACCAGTTCATATTTAAGCATAGGGTACTAAACTTAAAAGTAGAAGAGCAGATTTGGGGTCAGTGAACAAGTGTACATCTTCATGTCCGGTTATTCAATGACAGGGTAGTAAGTTAGTGTATATGGTTAAGAAAAATTGTAGTACAGAGTACTACTAATAACTAGTTCATGTAATTTTCATTACGTGTTCATCTGTTGACTGTTCAGTATAATTGTGAACTAACATGTGGTTATTTATATTGAGCAAGTTTTTTTTGTCAACGTAGTATAGTACCACCCCAGAAGGTTTGGAAGGCATAAATATCCTTAGAAATTAACATTCTCTGTTTACTAGAGTGATGTAGGCTTGGAAGGTTTTCTGAATTGTTTGTATATACTTGTGACAATTTTTTATAGTACAATAATTATATTACTATAGTTATATTTGAAATATTTTAACTAACTTACTGTACCATACCAAATTTTCGGTAATAACACAAGTTTGGTGCACGGAGCGGTATAAGATTTTCTTTTAAGTCATTTGGTACCGCATAACACAAAAGGTTGAGCAGAGCTCTACTATTTCCATTCAGAAATTTCACATGTAAACCTCGATTCATCGACCAACTAGATGTCCACCCTTGAAAATTTAATAAAAAAACATCAAGATGTGATTAGTCCGCAACATATGATTAAGTCCATGTATATTGCCTCATAATCAGATGAAGTTTTAACAAAATGTTGAGTCGACTTTATTTATTTTTTCTAATTTCACCCCATTTTTTTATAAACTTATTTTCCTATTTATTGTATTGGCCTATTGTGTATGCGGTTCCATAACTGGGTGGCTAGATCTTATTGCAGATGAACTCAATCCTATTTTGAGTAATGGATGGGAATGGCTCTTAACCCAATAGATATGTAACCGGCTAGATCTTATTGCAGATGAACTCAAACCAATAGAAATTATCTTGAGTAATGGATGGGAATGGCTCTTGGGTCATATGTAACCGACATTAGCATGCCTTTTGTATTTTCTTTACTTTTCTGTATCATTTTATTGGTGAGTACTATAATTTAATTATAATAATGGATTTTTATAATAGACTTGTATGTATATATATTTGTCTATTTATGTTGAGCAAGTCCTAGAAAACTATAAAGATTTAGTATTTTGTGCATTCGTGTGCGGTGCATCCTAAATATAGCTAACTGTAGCACAATCACATTGTTATATTTATACAATTAAATAATAAACAAAAGTACACTACACCGATGTGGGATCATGCGCGAGTAATAAAAGCACTACACAACAGTTAAGTGAAAAAGAGTACAATCCCCAATGAATCTGGTTTTAAGTACATTAGTGGTACTTTTTTGTCACCAATTAATCTAGTTTAAGTACATATTGTACTTTATTTACTAAATGCATGTGATATATGGGTACTAAAAATTTACTTTAATAAACTGCAAATAACATACGACTTTACAAGAGTAAAAGCTATGACAATGCGAATAGTTCTACACGGATGTGCTCAATATATGAACTTATCTTAAAAGTTATTTCTGAGGTAGTATTGAAGTGTTCTAGTCGTTTAAACCAGTTTTTTTACAGCCTCATAATAAATTGGCTTAAAAGTTAAATTAGCTTATTGTAACATGCAATTAGACTAGTAGTTGCTTCTGAACAAAGTTCTCAATTGCTTACTTCCCATGATAAGGAAAAAAAACATTTGCAAGTTTATATTTTTGTGCATTCAATTTCTTCGTAGTTTCTATAATAATACTCAAATGAGCACCTTCCAATATAGTAAATAAACATCTTCCAGTATAATACTGTATATTCTGAGTCCAAATCTTCGGTGATACTAAACTACTTGTAAAAGTCTAATGTGATATATAGATTCTAAATTTTTTTTTAATTAAAATAAAGTTTAATTTGAACTCGCAAAAAAAATTGTTTATGGTCTTTTCAATTGCAAAATCCCTATGGAAACAAACAAGAATAAATTGAGAAAGTATCATTCTTAACAAATTCCAACTTTGAATGTGTGTAAGTAGTCATTATGATAATCATATAACCATATGTTTGAGTATTTTTAATTTCTCTTTTTATAATTTTTATTTATTTTTCTTATAAATTCAATTGTAAATTGATGCAAAAAATAATATTAATATTGTGAAGAAAGCGGGTCTTGCAACTACTGGGATTATTATTTGTGCCGCAACTATGTGTCTTGATAAATTAAAATCGTACACCCCTAGAAGACTCATATAAACAGAGACGAAGAAAGAATACAGTATTTTGAGAGTATAATTAGTGACATAAAAAACAACTGTTTGCACAATTTACGAATGTCAAAACTATCTTTTTGAATATTTGCCCTTTATTAAAAGATAGAAAGTTATTAAACCCGACTTTACATGTTCTATTGAACAACAAGTTGTCATGTTTCTTCATATTTTGGAACATAATGTCCGAACTTTTTTTTTAAACCCGACTCTACATGATCTATTGAACAACAAGTTGTCATGTTTAAATTTTTCTTAAAAAAAATGGACCGGTGAGTGGCTCGAAGAGACTTGGGGAGCCAGGAAAGTATTTATATGAATTTATGTGCATTGAGATAATGCATATACTTATGGCGAGAACCCAGTTTGCTCTCCAATTTCCACCCACATATATATATATTTGCCACATGGTCCATTGTGTGTCATCCCCAAAGCTAGGATTTACGAGACCACGCCACAGGTACTCAGACACACATTACCTTAATAACCCCTTAACATATTTATATCACTTTTAATTTATCACTTTAGTCGATGTGGGACTATTAACGTAACTAAACATTTAATCACCCAATCTCTCTCTCTCTCTCTCTATATATATATTTCGCGTTCTCCTCACCGGTATATATATCTCTCTCATTTTAACGCTCCGATAGTTTCATTTATTACTTTCGTTTATTTAAATTATTCTGTTTTTTTTTTTATATTTGTTTCTCGGACCAATATATATCCTGTATATACTTATTCGACCTGTCAAAATTCAATTGACTCTTTAGCTGTTTTTGTTATTGTATTTATATTAGCTAATGATTTGATTTTGTATGATTAGTTAATTATAATGGTTTAAAGCGCTGTGATCTAATTTAGGGCTTGTATTTAGCATATACCTTAATTACCAGATTCTTTAAATTTGAAGGTTTTTACATTATTTAGACACCGCCAAATGAACTACTTGTAAGCGAAATTTATAGTAATTATCTCGAGCTTAGAATTTGCAAATTACAAGACCGTAGCTTATTGGTTTGATTATTTGTTCTTTTAGTTAATGCTTGATTTTGCTATTAATTATTGATATGTATGGAAATGATTGTTTTAATTTTCCATTCTGTAGGTCAAATGATTTGATTTTGGTTATAAATAAACTAGAACTGATAGCTTAATACGCAGGTTCTAATTTAGGGCCTGTTTGGCTACATTTACTTAGCTGATAGCTTAATACGCAGGTTCTTTAAATACGAAGGTTTCTACATTTTTTAGACACCGCCAAATAAATTACTTGTAAGCAAAAGTAAAGTAATCATCTCGAGCTTAGAATATAGTGATTACAAGGCCTTAGCTTATTGTTTGGGATCTTTGTTAATATATTCCGCTAGAACTTAGTTAATGCTTGATTTTGCTAATTATTATTTATATGTATGGGAAAATTGTTTTATTTTCCTATTCTTTTAGTGAAATGATCTGATTTAAGCTATAAGTAAACTAGAAGTCTAGAACTGAAGGGTTCGTTTTTGAAACTAGACTTATCAAAACTGTTATGTTTGGGGTTTATTCTACGAAGTAAAATTTATATACTGTCTGTATACGCAGATTCAACGGTGTTGATTAATTGAGAGACACTATCAAATTTGACAATAAAAAATTCTTAGGCGATTTATATGTTCTAAACTTGAGTGTTACTTGAACCATGTTGCTTCGGGTCACCGATAGAGTTTTTTAGAATACAAAAATCTCAAGTAAAACTATCATAGAGTTTTTGACTAATTAGCTGAATCTGTTAATTGGCTTTATATTAGCGAATGAATTGAATTTATATGATTGCTTAATTATAATGTTTTGGTACGTTATGATCTAGTTTAGGGCTTGTTTGGCTACATTTATTGAGCATATAGCTTAATAGTAGGAATTATCTCGAGCTTAGAATAGGCAAATTACAAGACCGTCGCTTAGGATATTTCTTCCATTATTCCGCTAAAACTCAGTTATTGCTTAATTTTGCAAATTGTTATTGATATGTATGGAGAAAATTGTTTTATTTTTCCATTCTATAGGTGAAATGATCTGATTTAAGATACCAAGTGAACTACTTGTTTGGCTACCTTTATTTGGCAGATAGCTTAATTACCAGGTTTCTACATTTTTTTGACACCAATTGAATAATAAGCGAAAATAATAGTAGTATTTATCTCAAGCTTAGAATATGCAAATTACAAGACTGTAGCTTATTGCTGCAGAAGAGGCGTTGGCTTATTCGTGCCTTCCGTATATGATTTACGGTAAATCATATACATGTTCCTCTAGTTTGTTTCGCCAAAGTAAGTGAATTGTATTTTCTTCTTTTTATTAAATGAAGTGTATAATTAATTCCACGTGTTTTCTCGAGTGGATCAAAATTAGAGAAACTGTTGTATGATTGTATATAATATATCTAGACCACTACTCTTATAGTGGAAGATAGAGATGCATAATATATAAAAAAAAACTGGGTTTTAGAGATGATTTTCTTTTAAAATCGTTTCTCGTTACACTACTTCTCGCAATGCCATTATTTCTTGACATTAGTAAAAAAATTTAACACTATAATTTTTTAGTGAAAAACTACATGTCAAGGTTTATTTAAATACATGGAGAAATTTTTCTTAAAAAATATGGACCGGTGGGTGGGTTGGAGAGACTTGGGGTACCAGGGAAGTATATATATATTTATGTGCATTGGATAATGCATATACTTATGGCGAGAACCCAGTTTGCTCTCAATTTCCACTCACACACATATATATATTTGCCACGTGGCCCATTGTGTGTCACCCCCAAAGCTGGGGTTTACGAGACCTCGCCACAGGTATTCAGACACACATTACCTTAACTATCACTTAACGTATTTATATCACTTTTAATGTCCCACTTTAGTTGATGTGTGATCAGCCACTTAGCTAACAACGTAACTAAACATTTAATTATCAAGGCTAGGAAGCTCTCTAGTGCTCTATTATCAAGGCTAGGAAGCTCTCTAGTGCTCTATCCGCTGCCAGCTCAGCAATTGGTTCCTTTGAACACCTGAGGTAGCATTTTACTTTTAGTCTCCGTTTCTCTAACAGTGACTTATTACCATATTTCGATTTGTACACGAAGCTGAAAATTATATAATCAGTACACTCGTCTTTCTCCGTGATTTAACCCTTCTATCATACGAAATAGAAAAAAAATCGTAGGTAGGATCCTAACTGACACTAATGCACGTGATGGGAACCAGATATGTCATACGTCAATCATCATGTTTTTCATATTTTGTACATGATTCCTAACACGAAATTTCAAATTTAGTACTCAATCTAAATTCTTTTTCTTACAAGCGTATGAAGTGAACAAAAATTCTTAGGTTAGAATAACAGTTATTGGTACTTTTATAGGTTGGTGTGTACTCTAATTCTACTCTTTTTTTGTCGCTGTTTTGTGTTCCGGGTCTCTCAATTGATGAGTTGTCGAGGAAAAATTACAGTACAACTATACTAGGCACCGTCGTCTAGATACTTCTCTAGTTTTTAATCTCAACTTCTGTTTGCTTTTTACCTATGTTATGGTCTTTCAGGTCTTCCAATTGATGACATTCTATTGGAATTGAATGCTGCAGAGCTCACCAAGAAAAAAGTGTTTGCTTATTCGTATCTTCCGTATATACATTTTTCTCTACTTTGTTTTGCCAAAGTAAGTGAATTGCATTTTCTTCTTTTTATTAAATGAAGTGTAAACTTAATTCCGTGTGTTTTCTTGAGTGGATCAAAATTAGAGAAACTGTTGTATGATTAATTGTATATATGTATATATATCCAGACCACTACTCTTATCATGGAAGTGAGAGATGAATAATATATAAAAAAAAACGGGGTTTTAGCAATGATTTTCTTTTAAAATCGTTCCTTGTTACACTTCTCCTCACACTGTCATTAATTTGTTTATAGAGAAGGTTTATTTTTAATACATGTAGAATTTTTTTATAAAAAAAAATGGGGCGGTGGGTGGCTTGAAGAGACTTGGGGAGCCAGGAAAGTATTTATATGAATTTATGTGCATTGGATAATGCATATACTTATGGCGAGAACCCAATTTGCTCCCCCAATTTCCACCCACACACATATATTATTTGCCACATGACCCACATTGTGTCATCCCCAAAGCTGGAGTTTACGAGACCCCGCCATAGGTAGTCAGACACACGTTACCTTAATAATACCTTAACATAATTATATCACTTTTAATCTCTCACTTTAGTAGTCGATGTGGGACCAGCCACCTGGCTTAACTAAACATTTAATCACCCAATTTTTTTCTCTCTCTCTCTCTCTCTATATATATATATATTTCGCGTTCTCCTCACCGGTATATATCTCTCTCTCATTTTAACGCTCCGATAGTTTCATTTATTACTTTCGTTTATTTAAATTATTCTGTTTTTTTTTATATATTTGTTTCTCGGACAAATATAGATCCTGTATATACTTATTCGACCTGTCAAAATTCAATTGACTCTTTAGCTGTTTTTGTTATTGTATTTTATATTAGCTAATGATTTGATTTTGTATGATTAGTTAATTATAATGGTTTAAAGCTCTGTGATCTAATTTAGGGCTTGTATTTAGCATATACCTTAATTACCAGATTCTTTTAATTTGAAGGTTTCTACATTATTTAGACCCCGCCAAATATATATACTAATACATATAGTAGAATATAAAAAAAACAGACCTAGAGAGAGAAAGAGAGAGACGACTAGGGTGAAAAACCCTAGCCGCCGCTATTATGACTGACCTAAATCCAGCTTCGCCGGAGAGAAGAAAACCCACAGCTATCAAAAGTAATCCCCAATGTATGTCACCAGACCCACCACCAATGAAGTCCTTTGCAGCTATTGTATGCTCTCAACAAAAGAAATCTACAATAAAGTTGAAAGAAGTAGGAAGCTATAAAGGTGAACCTTTAATTCAATTCTCAATGGACGACGTTAAACAATTATCGGAACCTTTTAAGTACACATTAGTAGGAAAATTTACTCATGGAAGACCAGATGTGGAAAGTATAAGAAAATTGTTCGGAAAGATAGACCTAAAATCAAATTACAAAATTGGTGTGCTAGACCACAAACATATATTGATTCGGTGTTTCCACGAGGAAGACTTCACAAGAATTTGGCTTAAAAAAATCTGGTATATTGAACACTACCCTATGCGTGTTTTTAAGTGGACATATGATTTTGATCCTGAGTTTGAAACCCCTGTGGCACCTGTTTGGATAAATCTATCTAAACTGCCTATACACTTATACAATAATTCTAGTATTTTTTCTATTGCAAGAGCCTTTGGCAATCCATTAAGAGTAGATGAACCTACAGCAAATTTAACTAGACCAAGCTTAGCAAGAATTTGTGTGGAAGTTGACCTAAGTGAAGAACTGGTACAGAGGGTAAGGATTGGTTATGGAGAAGACAGTGAAGTGGGGTTTTGGCAATATTGTGAATATGAAGACTTGCCAAAGTATTGTAGTTTTTGTTACAAGCAAGGCCATCAAATTAATTTATGCAAGTTCAAGAATGCAAAAAAAGACAGTTCTGTAGAAGAAGTAAAGGAAAAAAATGTTGTGGAACAGAAGAGAAATAAACCAAGTTCCAAATTATACAACATTAAAGCAAGTAAGAAAGAAAGTACCAAAGACTGGGTATCCAAAACTTTTACAAAAGTCAATGAAGAACCTCAGGTAGCAGTTAACCTTCCAGAAGCTCCTACAAAAGATGTTGTGGTTATAAGTGAAGAGGAAATTAGAGAAGAAAAAATAGATGAAGAGATAATATGTGACGGTCTACAGAAGAAAGAATGAATAATAGAGGAAAAGAGAAAGAAGAAAACAGTACAATAAATACTGGTTATAATCTATTTGATAAAGAGCATCCTATGGTAATTTATAAGGCGAAGAATATACAGCTGCTTAGTAAAATTCTGGGCATCACTGAAATTGAAGTTGAAGAAGAAGAAAGAGTAGAAAATAGAATAGTAACTACTAAAGAATCTGAGGAAGAAGAAGAAAATTGGGAAGAAATTCTATCCAAAAGTCAGAAAAAGAAGAGTAAAAATAAAGTTAGTGTTAAAAAAACACAGCAACAATCAATGAGCTTAAGATCATCCTCTAATGTGGGGGATAGAAAAAGGTATAATAAATGATAACATCATTAATCTGGAATGTTAGAGGGTTGGGGAATGGAGCTACTACCAGAAGAATTAAAAAACTATGTTTGGTCAATAAAATAACTCTACTTATTTGTTTAGAACCTATGGTTGGGTGCGAAAAAATAGAAAAGTACAGAATGAAGTTTGGATTTGATTATGTGTTGGGTCATGAGGAGAATAAAATATGGATTTTTTATAAAGAAGGCATAGAGATGAAGATCGTGAGGCAAATGGATCAAAGCATGCATTTGGAAATTAAATGGAATAACAGTACTATTTTTCTAACTCTGGTGTATGCTAAGTGTACTTTGGGTGAAAGAGTGGCTTTGTGGGATTTTTTGAGACAAAATTTTACTCTAAGTCCATGGTTTGTTACAGGGGATTTCAATACAGTTTCAAAAGAGGAAGACAAAGTAGGAGGTCTACCTATTAATATCAGAGCTGCTAATGACTATTTAAACTGCATGGATGGTATTGGGGTGACAGAAATGAAGTTCAGTGGCTCTAAATTTACTTGGTGGAATAAAAGAAGTGGTGATGGTTCTATTTTTGAGAGAATTGACAAAGTTTGTATAAATTATGCAGGTGTTAACTTATTCAATAATGTTTCTTTGGAGCATCTGAGTAAAACTAATTCAGATCATAGTCTACTTCTTCTTACTATGAAATCAGTGCTAGACAATAATCCAAGGAGGTATATCTTTCAAAAGTTTTGGACCAAACATCAAGATTTTCTCAAAATGGTCAGAATAAACTGGAAAGTGTATACTAAAGGGAATGCTTTACATGCTCTGGTTAACAATCTTAAGACTTTGAAAAAAGCTATTATACACTGGAATAAAAGTACCTTTGGGAATATATTTCAGCAAGTGATTGATGCTGAAGACGAGACATTAAGAGTGGAAAAGCTCTTTGAAGAAGACCCAGGTCCTGCAAATAGAGCTGTGTTAATGGAAGCCAAAGCTAAATTAAATTATAGAATGAAAATAGAAGAAGATTTCTGGGCTCAAAAAGCAAATATTAAATGGGCTAAAGAAGGGGATGCTAATACAAAAAAATTTCATGGAGTGGTGAGAAAAAGAAGAACCAAGAGTATAATTACTGCTATTTCTAACTTTCAAGGTGATATTTTAACTGATCAAAAGGAGATAAAAGAGGAAGCTGTTAGTTATTTCAGAAGTCTACTAGCTGCTAACTACCATCCAAATAGTTATATTTACAAAAGCCTAGAGTGTGTGAATAGAGCTATTTCAGTGGAAGATAACGAGTTTCTTACTAAAGATCCTACATTTGAAGAAGTTAAAAGTGCAATTTGGGATTTGAATAAGAATAGTGCTCCAGGTATAGATGGCTTTAATGGCCATTTCTACACTGTTTGTTGGGATATTATAAGCAAAGATATTTATCAAGTTGTTTTACAGTTTTTCTCAGGTTCTATTTTGCCTAAAGCTATGACCACCACCATTATAGCCCTAATTCCGAAAAAAAATGACCCTGAGACATTTGCAGATTTTAGACCTATAAGTCTTTGTACCTTTTTCAATAAAGTCATATCCAAAATTATGTGTTCTAGACTTTCAGTTATTCTGCCTCTTATCATTTCAGAAAATCAAAGTGGTTTTGTTAAAAAGAGAGATATTCTAGACAATATTCTTCTTTCACAAGAATTTATTTCTAATCTGGATAATAAAAGCAGTGGGAGTAGTTTAGCTTTAAAGCTAGATATGAAAAAAGCCTATGATAAAATATCATGTCACTTTTTGATTTCTACTCTCAGAAAATTGGGTTTTGCAGAAGTTTGGATAGATAGAGTTTGGAGACTTATCTCTAATAATGGTGTTACTGTTATGGTGAATGGAGCTACTACAAGTTTTTTCTCTCCAACAAATGGCCTTAGGCAAGGTGATCCTCTCTCTTCTAGCCTCTTCATCATTTGCTCAGAAGTTCTGTCCAGAAACTTAAATAAGTTAGTTTTTAATAAAAGATGGAAAGGGTTTAAAGCCCCAATTGGTAGCCCTATTATTACTCACTTAGCATTTGCAGATGACTTCATTATTTTCTCAGCTGCTAATACTAACTCTGTCAAGTGTGAAAAAAGTACTGGACATGTATAATAATGATTCTGGTCAAGAAATCAGTCTTGACAAGAGCTTTGCTTATATTTCCAAAGGAGTGAGCCAAAGACAGAAAGATATTGTGAGCAAGTTGCTAGATATTCAGTGTAAGAAACCCCCTTTTACCTATTTGGGTTGTAAAATTTATGCTGGAAGGAAAAAGTGTATCAATTACCATGAACTGGTTTTGAAAATCAGAAAGAAGTTATCTGGTTGGAAAGTCCAGTATCTAAATATGGGGGGAAAGTTGATATTAATTAAGCATGTGCTTAGTTCTATTCCTATATATACTATAGCAGCAATGAATCCTCCTCTACAGGTTATAAAAGAAATAGAAAAAATATTGGCGAACTTTATGTGGGGAGAAAAAGATGGGAAAAACAAGCATCATTGGGTTAGCTGGAAAAAAATTTGCAGAACAATGGAGGAAGATGGTTTAGGTATTAGAAGTTTGAAGGATATTGCTGCTACTTATGCAATGAAGCTGTGGTGGAAATTAAGAACCACCAATTCTCTGTGGGCTAAGTTTATGAAAGCAAAATACTGTAAAAATGGTCATCCTGTTGTGGCTAAAGCTAGAAAAGGGAATAATACTTGGAATAGAATGCTAATAGTAAGAAAAAGAGCAGAAGAATGTATGCAATGGTTAGTTGGAGATGGCAATATTTCTGTTAATTTGGACAATTGGCTGGGTACAGGATATATAAATGATGCAAATATTTGTAATAGCCTAAATGTCAAAGAATTGCTGTAAAATGGAAGTTGGGATAGACAAATTATTAATGAGATAATTCCTATTCATCTTAGATTTATGTTCAAAGAAGACTTCAAAGCTAATATTTTTGGAAAGGATGAGATTATCTGGAAAAATGAAAATCAGGGGAATTTTACTTTTAAATCAGCCTGGGATGCTACCAGAATTAAATATGAAGATAGTTGGTTTAATATATATAAATGGGACAAGGCTATACCTTTGAAAATCACATGCTTTGTTTGGAAACTCTTCAACAAATCCTTGCCTCTAGACTCTGCAATTAAAAAATTTGGTATTCAATTAGCTTCAAAGTGTGAGTGTTGTGGAGTGCAAGAAGAAGATTTTGAGCATTTGTTTAGCTCTGGAAATAAAGCACAAGAAGTATGGAATCATTTTGGTGGTTTGATGGGTATAATCAATACTAATATTAGTATTAAAGGGAGATTTCTAACTTGGTGGTCAACAGCTAGAAAAGAAAAAAATGGCATCATCTCATTCACGCTTAAGATATTACCATCTATAATTGTTTGGATGATTTGGAAAGCTAGGTGCAGTTATAAATTCAACAACAAGGAGATGATCACCACTACAATTTGTTCCCAGATCACTGATATGTTGTACTTAAGTTCCAATAACAACAAAATTTTCCCAAAGTGTTGGAATTTAAGTGATATATTTACTACAAAACAGGTGGCAAGAGGTAAGAGGAGTTCTATAGTGAAATGGTTAAATCCTCCTACTGGATATGTGAAAATTAACACAGATGGGTGTTTTAAACCTACTACGAATTCTTGTGGTATAGGTGGCTTAATTAGAGACTCTAAAGGAAATTTTATTTACGGTTTTCAAGCAAAGGTAACAGGATCATCAGCTATAGAATCAGAAGCTAAAGCTATTCTAAGTATGCTACAGTTAAAGAATCTGGATTCAATTATTCTGGAGAGTGATTCGTTACAATTGGTAAATATTATCACAAATAATATGGTAGCTCCTTGGAATATTAGGGCTATTATTGATGAAATTAAGATCAAATTAAAGGGCAAAGTGTACCTGATGCAGCATGTAGTTAGAGAGGCTAATTACGCAGCTGATACTCTAGCAAACTTTGGCTGTGATGAAGGGTTCAAAGAATTCCAAAAATCAGATGATCTAAGCCAAAAAATGAAGAACATCATATATTGGGAAGTAAAAGGGCTTCCAAATTTTAGGTTTTGATGGGTTCAGGTTGGATTGGATGAGAGTTCTGTGAAGAAGACGAAGTTCTCTCTCTCCTAAGTGAGACGTTTCTTATTCTCAGATAGTTTTGGGGGTATCATTACACGTGTAATTGGTCTTTACTTAGGCAAGTGCTATGATGGTCCTAATAGTATTAGAAGTTTATCTAATTAGTCATTCAAGTTGTATAGATTTGGTTTTAGTCTTTCAAGTTTCAGTTCGTGTAGTAATAGTGTCTTGATGATGATACTGGTTTTTTTATTCTTATTATTAATAAAAATGTGGGATTTTTCCCCACAATTTATATAAAAAAAAAAAAAAGACCCCGCCAAATGAACTACTTGTAAGCTAAATTTATAGTAATTATCTCGAGCTTAGAATTTGCAAATTACAAGACTGTATGTTATTGCTTTGATTATTTGTTCTATTAGTTAATGCTTGATTTTGCTATTAATTATTGATATGTATGGAAATGATTGTTTTAATTTTCCATTCTACAGGTCAAATGATTTGATTTTGGTTATAAATAAACTAGAACTGAAGTGTTCATTTGAAGCTTTATGATCTAATTTAGGGCTTGTTTGGCTACATTTACTTAGCTGATAGCTTAATACGCTGGTTCTTTAAATATGAAGGTTTCTACATTTTTTAGACACCGCCAAATAAATTACTTGTAAGCAAAAGTAAAGTGATCATCTCGAGCTTAGAATATAGTGATTACAAGACCTTAGCTTATTGTTTGGGATCTTTGTTAATATATTCCGCTAGAACTTAGTTAATGCTTGATTTTGCTAATTATTATTTATATGTATGGGAAAATTGTTTTATTTTCCCATTCTATAGGTGAAATGATCTGATTTAAACTATAAGTAAACTAGACGTCTAGAACTGAAGTGTTCATTTTTGAAAGTAGACTTATCAAACTGTTATGCTTGGGGTTTATTCTACGAAGTGAACTTTATATACTGTGTATACACAGATTCAACGTTGTTGATTAATTGAGAGACACTATCAAAAACAAAACCGGAAAAAAATTATTAGGCGATTTATATGTTCTAAACTTGAGTGTTACTTGAACCATGTTGCTTCGGGTCACCGATAGAGTTTTTTAGAATACAAAAAATCTCGAGTAAAATTATCATAGAGTTTTTGACTAATTAGTTGTTTCTGTTAATTGGCTTTATATTAGTGAATGAATTGAATTTATATGATTGCTTAATTATAATGTTTTGGTACGTTATGATCTAGTTTAGGGCTTGTTTGGCTACATTTATTGAGCATATAGCTTAATAGTAGGAATTATCTCGAGCTTAGAATATGCAAATTACAAGACCGTCGCTTAGGATATTTCTTCCATTATTCCGCTGAAACTCGGTCAGTGCTTAATTTTGCAAATTGTTATTGATATGTATGGAAAAAATTGTTTATTTTTGCATTCTATAGGTGAAATGATCTGATTTAAGACACCAAATGAGCTACTTGTTTGGCTACCTTTATTTGGCAGATAGCTTAATTACCAGGTTTCTACATTTTTTAGACACCAAATGAATAATAAGCGAAAATAATAGTAGTATTTATCTCGAGCTTAGAATATGCAAATTACAAGACTGTAGCTTATTGCTTTGATTCTTTGTTTTATTTGTTAATGCTTGTTTTTGCTAATTATTATTGATATGTATAGAAACTATTGTTTTATTTTTCAATTCTATTGATCAAATGATATTATTTTGGTTGTAAACAAACTAGAACTGAAGTGTTTATTTGAAGCGTTATAATCTAATTTAGGGCTTGTTTGGCTACATTTATTGAATATTGAGCAGATAGATTAATATGCAGATTCTTTAAACTTGAAGGTTTCTTCATTTTTTGGGCACCACCAAATGAAATAGTACTTGTAAGCGAAAATAATACTAGTATTTATCTCGAAATCAGAATATGCAAAATACAAAACCGTAGCTCATTGTTTGGGATCTTTGCTATTTTATTCCGCTAGAACTTTGTTAATGCTTGTTTTCAGATAATTAACATTGATATGTATGTAAAAGATTGTTTTATTTTTCCATATTATTGGCGAATGATCTCATTTTAGTTATAAGCAAACGCTGCAAACCATAACTCATGTAAGGAGTTTTGGTGTTCAATTTTCAATTATTGGAGTTATCAAACTGTAATGATTGGGGTTTAGAAATTTATATACTGTGTATAAGCAGATTCAACGTTGTTGATTAATTGAGAGACACTATTAAGTTGGGATACTTTTGTTCTTTATTCTTAGATGATATGTATGTTTAGAACTTGACTGTTACTTGGACCATTTTGCTTCGGGTTACTGGTAGAGTTGTCTAGAATACTAATCGCTAACAAAACGATAGGTTTCGACA
Source organism: Primula vulgaris (assembly GCA_963920805.1). Classification (NCBI taxonomy): domain Eukaryota; kingdom Viridiplantae; phylum Streptophyta; class Magnoliopsida; order Ericales; family Primulaceae; genus Primula; species Primula vulgaris. Next base: position 10,115,526 of record OY987218.1, on the reverse strand, counting down.
TTTGCAACATTTGTGGGGTATATGCAATCATTTGGTGCCATCCTGGTGATTGAATGTTGTGTTGGTCTCAGGTCAAAACATTCCTTTAGATTAGTACTTACATAGTGATTTCATTATTTTTAATTCCCAAATACCTTTTGCCATAAAACACACCATATATCTCTCAGTTGTATGACCAAATTAGCACTATCATTATTTCCCTATATTTCCGGCACATTCTCTCCATTACTATCTCAATGTATAATTGAAATAACTAGGAGAACTTGTAGTTTTATACTAATGTTTATTGCCATCCTGATCCTATTGTAATTAACTGATATTGTTACTGCTTGTTACAGAACAAATCGGATATGCTCTCATTCCCATGATCCTTCACATTCTTGTTATTCCGCCTGCTGCTTAGGCACTCAACGGTGTGTCAAGATGGATAGGTTGGTTTGTTCTCCAGAAAAGAAAAGGTGGAAAGGAAAGATGTTATATCGATAAATGTCGCCATTTTCTGTTCCGGAGAAGTATGCTCCTCCAAACTGCAAGGTGATTTGAAATAATAAATTAGAAAATATATATCTGAATTATTTGGGAATTGATCACAACTTCGCGTGTAATTAATGACTGCGACTTGTGCTTATTTTAGAAGCTGTGAAATTGAATGGATAAGCTGGTACGATACCTGTGATATGTTTGCGTTCTCAAACTCGATAGAAATACCTCTATGAATGTTTATTCATATTTACTTTTGGGAATATGGTTGTGTGATTTTTGGGAGATGTATTCACGATTCTGCTTTGTTATAGTAATTTTAGCTCTTTTGGATGTTATTGAAGCGGGTAGGGTTGATATATAAATATAACTGGACTCTTTTGGCTTAAATTAAGTTGCTGTTAGATTTGAACAATCAATAGGTGTGACCTACATAATGAATTTCTTGTTAGATGATAGGTTTTAGCTATGTGTTTGTGTTCTCGTATGGAATGGTATAAGTATACATACATCAACTAACTTCATTTTATGTTTTAGGAATGTTGTTTTGTTCTGGTAAATGCAAGCACTCTTGTTTGTGCAAATTTATTTATAACCGTGTCTGTTTGGGAAAGTTGTCCTTAGTATGCTTAGTGATGATAATTTCAGCTCTTGTCTGTCCAATAAGTGAAATTTTTGTATGGTGCATTTGGAAGTACAGATGCAGAGAAGATTTGAGAATATTAAAATGCATCCGCAAAATATTATTATTGATATAGAAAAACTCTTTTATCTCTACTGTAAAAGTGATAAAAGATTTTCTAGCAATTATAATTTGTGGGAGCCAGGTACTTATAATTGTAACAAGGTCCATATTAAAGCTAAAGTAATTAGATGGGATCCTCCGATGGGTAATAATCAAATGCTCAATACCGATGGTAGCTACTCTATTATCAAGTGTGGTATTGGGGGCATTATTCGTGACAGTAAATGTCAATTTATTTTGGGAATTTCCGCTAGAATTGAAGCTAGATCTGGTCTAGAAGCAGAAGCCCTAGCACTATACGAAGGCCTAAAAATTTGCGAAGCCAACACTACTATTGAGACTGATTCTAAAATAATTAGCAATATTATTAACCGCCACAAGAAGCCTCCCTGGGATCTACTTGAATTATTTGAAAATATTATTTACATGGTAAAAGAGAAGAGATGTACCTTGGTTCATGTTTTCCGAGAAGGTAATCAAGCTGCTGATTGCTTAGTTAAATGGGGTTGTGAGCTTGATGAAAAAGAAAAATTGATTTCAACCTCCATAAGTGAATTCCCTGCCAAACTAAGGGGAATAGTTGCTCTAGAATCTTCGAGATACCCAAATTTACGAATTGATGATCGCCAAACGTAGAAGAGATGAAGGCGGTGGCTGTTCGCCATGGTCAAACCAGATGGAAGAAGAAGAAGAGATAGATAGAGAAGAAGAACAGTTTATCTGTATGAGGGGCACCTGTCTCAGATATGGGGGCAAAATAACTAATAAAGCCAACAAAGATTGGACTGAAGTTCAAGGAAGGACAACTTTTTTCCATTATATTTATTTAGATCCTTTATTTTCTCGCTGTAACTTTTTTCTTTCTTTCACTTTATTTCCGGTTTCGGAAATAAGGACCTTTCATTTTGTGGGATTTTTTCATCCACGCTTTTATTATTCTTATCAATAAAATAAAAATGTGGGGTTTTCCCCACCATTTATATAAAAAAAAGTGAAAATATTTAAGTTGTAAAAGATCAGTTTGAATCAAATTTATGTAGAACTTCTACCCATTTTGTAGCTAGGTTTTTCGTTTAACGCATGTTTCTTACGGAATATTTTTTACAGGTTTCGGTGGTTGCCAACACCGCCAACACCAACGCCCTGATCCTAAAGGAATATGCACCTTCAGTACCTGAGAAGAACATAACGTGTTTGACCAGGTAAGACCATAACAGGCCCTTAATCAAGTCTCCAAGAGTTTCAATTTACCTGTTTCTAACATTAAAACTGACATTTTTTTCGAAAAACACTTGTCACCCAGATGTAGCCCATGCCTCCGTCAAGACTCCAGCTGGCGACAATCCTGTGTGTGAGCCTGTGAGTAGCGATGAATGGTACGTAACGTTATTGTTGATGTATCACCAAAATCCAGCTTTCTTTACTAGCTAGTGTAAAGAGATAATTAAGGCCCACTATAACCAATGAAAAAAAAAACACTACCATGTACTTCACATTTTAATTTAAAACCTGATACAACACTTTTGTCAACATACTGACTATCCGGCCCAAAGAAAAAAATTCATGCTACCAAATCATATTTTAGCATAGGGTACTAAATTTAAAAAGTAGAAGAGCAGATTTGGGGTCAATGAACAAGTGTACGTCTTCCTGTCCGGTTATTCAATGACAGGGTAGTAAACAAATTATTGTAGTGTATATATGGTTAAGAAAAATTGTAGTACAGGGCTCTAAATTGAATCTCGCTGAAAAACTCGCAATATAAAGTGGTTAAAGAAAATCGTATGTGCTTGTGTGATTAGGTTGAACTGTGAATTCATTACCACCATCCAGCAGCGTGGTGCCGCCATTACCACGGCTAGGAAAGCTCTCTACTGCCAGATCAGCTTGTAACCATATATGCAACTGGTTCCTTGTAACTCCTGAGGTGGCATTTTACTTTTAGTCTCCGTTTTTCTAACTTGTTGGTTTTGTTACGTTTTTGAATACACCATGTTTCGATTTTGACACCATGCTTAAAAATTAAGTACTTTAGTACACTAAATTATGTTTCTCGGTGATTTAGCCCCTTCTATCATACGAAATAGAAAAAAAAAGTCAATAGGCTGAAAAAATAAAGCACATGGTACACTAAAAAATTCATAAGCTAATCATCATGATTTTCATTTTTTGTACGTTATTCCTAACACGATCTTTTCTATTTTAGTCCCCAATCAGTGTTGTTTTTCTGACTAGTGTATAAAGTGGACAAAAACTGTTAGGTTAGGATAGCAGTTATTAGTACTTTTTATAGGTTGGTGTGTGATATAATTGTACTTTTTTTTTGTTTGTTTTTTATGGTGTTCGGGTCTTTCAATTGATGAGTGGTCGAGATTTTTTTTAGTACAACTATACTCGGCACCGTTGTCTAAATACTTCTTTTAGTTGTCATTCTCAACTTCTATTTGTTTTTGCCTCTGTCATGGTGTTCAGGTCTTCCAAACGATGAAATTGGACCTGAATGCTGCAGAAGAGGCGTTGGCTTATTTGTGCCTTCCGTATATGATTTACGGTAAATCATATACATGTTCCTCTACTTTGTTTCGCCAAAGTAAGTGAATTGTATTTTCTTCTTTTTATTAAATGAAGTGTAAAATTAATTCCACATGTTTTCCCGAGTGGATCAAAATTAGAGAAACTGTTGTATGATTGTATATAATATATCCAGACCCCTACTCTTATCATGGAAGAGAGAGATGAATAGTATATAAAAAAAACTGGGTTTTAGAGATGATTTTCTTTTAAAATCGTTCCTCGTTACCCTACTTCTCGCAATGCCATTGTTTCTTGACATTAGTAAAAAAATTCAACGGTATAATCTTTTAGTGAAAAACTACAGGTCATGGTTTATTTTAATACATGGAGAAATTTTTCTTAAAAAAAATGGACCGGTGGGTGGGATGGAGAGACTTGGGGTGCCAGGGAAGTATTTATATATTTATGTGCATTGGATAATGCATATACTTATGGCGAGAACCCAATTTGCTCTCCAATTTCCACCCACGCATATATGTATATTTGCCACGTGGCCCATTATGTGCCACCCCCAAAGCTGGGGTTTACGAGACCCCGCCACAGGTACTCAGACACACATTACCTTAATTATCACTTAACATATTTATATCACTTTTAATGTCCCACTTTAGTCGATGTGGGACCAGCCACCTAGCTAATAACGTAACTAAACATTTAATCACCCAATTTGTTTTTTGTTATTTTGGGTTTGATGTGGGACCAGCCACCTAACGTGATCTTTCTAATTTAGTACCCAATCTAAGTTGTTTTTCTTACTAGCATATGAAAGGGAAAAGAAATTGTTAGGTTAGAATAGCAGTTATTAGTACTTTAGGTTGTGTGTACTCTAATTTTACTCTCTTTTTTTGCCGTCAAGACTCCAGCTGGCAACAATCCTGTGTCTGAGCTTGTGGGTAGCGATGAAGTGTACGTAACATTATTGTTGATGTATCACCAAAATCTAACCATCTACTTCAAATTTTAAATCTAAACCTGATACAGCACTTTTGTCAACGTACTGACTATCCAGCTGAAAGAAATAAAATTCATGCTACCAAATCATATTTAAGCATAGGGTACTAAACTTAAAAGTAGAAGAGCAGATTTGGGGTTGGTGAACAAGTGTATATCTTCATGTCCGGTTATTCAATGACAGGGTAGTAAGTTAATAAATTATGGTAGTGTATATGGTTAAGAAAAATTGTAGTGCAGGGCTCTAAATTGAATCTCTCTGAAAAACTTGCAATATTAAGTGGTTAAAGAAAATTGTATGTGCTTGTGTAATTAGGTTGAACTGTGAATTCATTACCACCGTCCAGCAACGTGGTGCTGCTATTATCAAGGCTAGGAAGCTCTCTAGTGTTCTATCCTTATTAGAAATTAACATTCTTTTTTTTACTAGAGTCATGTAGTTTTGGAATGTTTTCTGAATTTGTTTGTACGTACTTATATCACTTTTAATCTCTCAATTTAGTCGATGTGGGACCAGCCACCTAGCTAATAACGTAACTAAACATTTCATTACCCAATTGTTTTTTGTTATAATTCTTAGAGTACTACTAATAACTAGTTCATGTAATTTTCATTACGTGTTCATCTGTTGACTGTTCAGTATAATAGTCGACTAACATGTGGTTATGTATATTGAGCAAGTTTTTTTGTCAACGTAGTATAGTACCGCCCCAGAAGGTTTGGAAGGCATAAATATCCTTAGAAATTAACATTCTTTTTTTACTAGAGTGATGTAGGCTTGGAAGGTTGTCTGAATTGTTTGTATGTACAATAATTATATTACTATAGTTATATTTGAAATATTTTATAAAAAAAAATGGGCCGGTGGGTGGTTTGGAGAGACTTGGGGAGCCGGGGAAGTATTTATATGAATTTATGTGCATTGAATAATACATATACTTATGGCGAGAACCCAATTTGCTCCCAATTTCCACCCACATATTATATATATATATACATATATATATATTCCACATGGCCCATTGTGTGTCATCCCCAAAGCTGGGGTTTACGAGACCCCGCCACAGGTACTCAGACACACATTACCTTAATAATCACTTAACATATTTATATCACTTTTAATCTCTCACTTTAGTCGATGTGGGACCAGCCACCTAGCTAATAATGTAACTAAACATTTAATTACCCAATTGTTTTTTGTTATAATTCTTAGAGTACTGCTAATAACTGGTTCATGTAATTTTAATTACGTGTTCATCGGTTGACTGTTCAATATAATAATGAACTAACATGTTATGTATGTTGAGCAAGTTTTTTTTGTGAACGTAGTATAGTACCATTGATGAAGGTTTGGAAGGCATAAATATCCTTAGAAATTAACATTCTTTTTTTACTGGAGTCATGTAGTCTTGGAATGTTTTCTGAATTTGTTTGTACGTGCTTTTGACAATTTTTTATAGTACAATAATTATATTACTAGAGTTATATTCGAAATATTTTAACTAACCTACTGTACCATACCAAATTTTCAGTAATAACAAAAGTTTGGTGCACGGAGCGGTATAAGATTTTCTTTTAAGTCGTTTGGAACCGCATAACACAAAAGGTTGAGCAGAGCAGTACTATTTCCATTCAGAAATTTCACATGTAAACCTCGATTCATCGACCAATTAACTAGATGTCCACTCTTGAAAATTTTAAAAAAAACAGCAACATATGATTAGTCCGCAACATATAATTAGTCCATGTATATTGCCTCGTAATCTGATGAAGTTTTAACAAGTCCGCTTTATTTATTTTTTCTCATTTCACCCCATTTTTTTCCTAAACTTATTTTCTTATTTATTGTATTGGCCTATTGGGTATGCGGTTCCATAACTGGGCGGCTAGATGAACTCAAACCAATAGAAATTATTTTGAGTAATGGATGGAAATGGCATAGATATGTAACCAACATTAGCACGCCTTTTGTATCATTAATTTTTTTACTTTTCTGTATAATTATTTTTTACTTTTCTGTATCATTGCGTTTAGGTTTATTGGTTAGTAATATAATATAATTATAATTATGGATTTTTATAATAGACTTGTATGTATATATATTTGTCTATTTATTTTGAGCAAGTCCTAGAAAACTATAAAAGATTTAGTATATTGTGCATTCGCGTGCGATGCATTCTAAGCAAAACAAAACAAACTAACATAATCACATTGTTATATTTATACAATTAAATAGTAAACAAAAGTACAATACACCGATGTGGGATCATGCGCGAGTAATAAAAGCACTAGACAACAGTTAAGTGAAAAAGAGTACAATCCCCAATGAATCTAGTTTTAAGTACATTAGTGGTACTTTTTTGTCCCCAATTAATCTAGTTTAAGTACATATTGTACCTTATTTACTAAATGCATGAGATATGTGGGTATTAAAAATTTACTTTAATAAACTGCAAATAACATACGACTCTACAAGAGTACAAGCTATGACAGTCCGAATAGTTCTACACGGATGTGCTCAATATATGAACTTATCTTAAAAGTTATTTCTGAGGTAGCATTGAAGACCAGTGTTTTAGTCGCTTAAACCAGTTTTTTTAAGGGTAAATTTTGGATTGCTATATTATCTACATCTTACTTAAATATTGGTCCAAAAAGCTGAAAATATCTAAGGATTCGTCCATTTCAGCGAAAATTAATCATAATGCGACACGTATCAAGTTCCGCGGTGTGTGCGATGCACTGGATTGCGCTCCATATTTTACAGCCTCGGAATAAATTAGCTTATTCTAACATGCGATTAGACTAGTAGTTGCTTCTGAACAAAGTTCTCAATTGCTTACTTCCCATGATAAGGAAAAAAAACATTTGCAAGTTTATATTTATGTGCATCCAATTTCTTCGTAGTTTCTATAATAATACTCAAATGAGCACCTTCCAATATAGTAATGAAACATCTTCCGGTAAACAGACAACATGGGGAAAAAAATCGTAAATTCAACATCTAGGCTAACAAATTCACAGCAGCTTATCCATAAGTTGTGGTACTAACCAAACAACAATTAAGATTAGTCGTTCAACCACAACAAACCAACATAAGATCGATAAAGAAACAAAATGTTGAATCGCAGTCTTAAAAATCATATAGATTCATGACAGCAAAAGCCAAGTTAATTTTTTTGGCAAATACAGTCGTGCCTAATTTCATAGTAGTTTCCCCAAATATTCATACCACCTACACGTACCTAGAAACTGTTTTATTAGAGAATTAGGGGACGAAAAATGCCAAACCTGGGTCGAAAATGTCCTAAAAACTGCCATCAAAGCCAAAACTTGTGTTGAAAGGGCCAAATTAGTGACAAAGTTGGTTCGGACCTAAGTAGGAAAGATCAGGTCTATTTGCAGTAATTTGCATTTATACTACTACTTGCTATTCGATGTGAAATTACAAACCTGAAAGTGAAGCTAACAATTGGGGATATCCAATTAGTATTGAAAATTTAAAGCTAGTCATGCTTAGCCGAGATATTGTTGAATATTTGTGGTGGATTTGTATTGCTCTTATATACAATAGTAACGACTATTGTATGGTTAACTTATGCATATTTTTTGGGAAGGGCATTAAGATTTTATATACCACATGATAAACACAAATATAACTTACAAAGTTTATTGCACGTCACTTTGAGTGATCTATTAAAAGTTTACATTCAATACCTTTTAAGTTTTGGTAAACTTGGCATGGTCTATTGTTTGTATTACGTGTTTTGAAAAAAAAAAATTACTTCGCAGCTATTGTACTCGTTTTTTTTTGGAATAACTTCGCAGTCACATACATGTACATTTTGTTTATACATGTAAAGTGTAAACTGTAAAAAAAAGTTTTGGGTACATGGTTCGAGCAAGATGGTAGCGGTGAGATCTCTTGATACTGTTTAATAAAAAATTTTAAAAAAAAAATATAAAGAAAGTATTAACTAAAATTTAGATGAATTTTCACTTTTCTAGTTACATATACTCGATTTTCTAAATAATTATGTAAAATTAAATTTTTTAAAAATTTATGAGTTTTCCATCTCGTTGAATTCATGTAATAACGTGTTTATCTATTTAAAGTAAAAATGTGTACTTTTCTATTAAATATTTGCGCTAGTTAGTAAAACAATGTAGACATATAGGTTGTATTATATAAAATATATATTTAAATAAAATTATATATAAACTCTATTACATAGGAATAATTTTTCCAAGAAATTTTACGGTTAACTATACACTATCTTTTAGTCCAAAGTAACGCAAAAAAAAAAAAAAAAATATTTTTTGTAGTTCGCATGTCACCAATAATCAATTGAACCGAATGAGTTTGAGGGCAACTGAACCTACAATAACATTAGTCGTTACAATTGTTATAAGACAATCATCACTTATTCTTAAAACTTCTTCATTATTATTTTCTCATAATACTAAAAATGCCTTTATACTCAACATACCTTTCACCAATTTACAAAATTCTATGCCTCGGTTTTTCTCTTCTGTTGCCTCTTTTTCCACTGTATTTAAACTGTTTGATAAAATTCCCCAAAAAGCGCAAATCTTCAGAAACCCTTCGTATTTCGATTTCATTGATCTTGCTAAATTTTCCTCTATCAACCCGAACAAGAAAAACACTAAAATAGTACACTGCTTGGTCGTAAAGGCAGGCGTTTTTGCCCACTTGCCAACTTCAACTTCTCTTCTAGTTACGTACTCGAGAGCTGGCGAATTTTGTTCTTCTATAAAACTGTTTGACGATATTAAATACAAAGATGTTGTAGTCTGGAATGCTATGATGACTATTTGTATCGAGAATATGAATTTTGGGTCGGCAATGGATTTGTTTCTTGAAATGAGGGGAGAAGGAGAATCGTTTGATTCCGGAACTCTTGTAATTACCATGTCGGGAGTAACCAATACTAAAAACTTGAAACAAGGTCGGTTCTTGCACGAGCTAAGTTTGAAAAGTGGGATGCTTTTAGATCTGTATTTGAGTAATGCTATCATAGACTTGTACGCGAAATGTGGCGACTTAGGTTCCTCGGTCAACATGTTTGAATCGATTGAGTTTAAGGACCGTGTATCTTGGAATTCAATTATAACCGGTTGTCTTCGTAATAAGAGTCCTCGGAACTCTTTACTATATTTTAAGAAAATGCTGAGTGTAGGCATTCACGATGATGTGAGTCTCTCGTGTGCCATTGCGTCGTCTACTTGTTTGCGGGATTTGAATATTGGTGAAGCTATTCATGGGTGTGGAATTAAACTAGGATACGTAGAGAATAGTTGTATCTCAGTTGATAATGCAATCATTTCTTTTTATGGTGAATGCGGACAGCCGGAGTCTGCAGAGATTGTTTTCAAAGGAATTGTTTGTAAGGATGTTGTTTCCTGGAACTCAATGGTAAATGGATTTGCTTTAAATGGTATGGTCTTTGAAGCATTTGATATTATTTATGAGATGCAAACACAAAAGTTAGTGCAACCAGATAGTGTGACAATAGTTACCATTGTCCCTCTTTGTGCAGAGTTTAATTTTTTTAGAGAAGGAAGGTCGGTTCATGCTTACATAATTAGACGAAGTATGTGTTCACATTCGTTAATAATCAACAGCTTGATGGATTTCTACCTAAAATGCAGTCATGTTAGGGCAGCTGAATATATTTTTAACGCTAAGACGAATAGAGACTTAGTGTCATGGAATACAATTATTTCAGGGTATTCACAACTTAGGTACTATAGAGAAGCTCAATCTTTATTTAAGGAACTAACTTTCTGGTGCTCAGAGTGTAGCTTGTCGACCATTTTGGCTATCTTACCTTCTTGTTGTTCCCCAGAATCTCTCATGTTTGGAAAAACGCTCCACAGTTGGCTATTAAAGTTAGGGTTTCCAAACAATACTCCAGCGATCAACGCCTTAATGTTCATGTATATTAATTGTGGGGACTTAAACGCTGCTAATACAATGTTGGGGAGTTTTTATGACGTGGCAGATACGGTTTCCTGGAACACTTTGATAACTGGCTGCTCCCAAAAGGGTTATTCTCGGAAAGCCTTAGAAACTTTCAACTTAATGAGGAAGTACAATGCCAACCATGATAGAATTACCCTTTCTAACGTTATATCCGCATGTGGAGACCTCGGATTGGTAATTGAAGGAAAATCATTTCACGGGCTTTCTTTCAAATCTGTCGAAGGTACAGATATCCATGTACAAAATTATCTGATCACCATGTATGGAGAATTAGGGGATACTAAAAGCGCAAATTTGGTTTTTTCTTGTATACGGAATAAAAATTTATGCTCATGGAATTGCATCATTTCTGCTTTTTCGCACAATAAGGAGGGTAAAAGGGCATTGGAAATGTTTCAGTTTCTCGATATTGAACCTAATGAAATAACTATTTCCAGTGTTCTCTCAGCTTGTACTCAACTCGGATTTCTACGGCATGGAAGACAAATACATGCCTATACATATAGGTTCAACTTTCATACAAATCCTTATATATCTGCGGCTCTTGTAGATATGTATAGCAATTGCGGGAGATTAGACAACGGTTTACAAGTATTTCAATATTTGCCGAATAAGTCTGTTTCAGCTTGGAACTCGGTGATTTCTGCGTATGGGTACCATAATAATAGTGAAAAGACAATCGAAACTTTTAATGAAATGATTGATTATGGAATGATGCCAACAAAGAGCACTTTTATAAATCTTTTATCTGCCTGTAGCCATTTAGGGCTTGTTGACGAAGGTAAATGGTATTTTGACAATATGTTAAATAAATTTGGGGTACAGCCCGAAACTGAACACCATGTCTGTATGGTTGATATACTTGGTCGATCTGGTAAGCTCGGTGAGGCTCACGAATTCGTTGAAAAATTACCAAGTCCACCGCAACCAGGTGTTTGGGGAGCATTGTTGAGTGCTTGTGGGTACTATGGAGATATTGAAATGGGTAAAGAAGTTGCCGAAATTTTGTTCAAACTCGAACCTGATAATGCTGGGTATTACGTGCTGTTATTTAATATGTATGTAGGTGCTGGTAGATGGGACGATGCTGCAAAATTGAGAAGGAAATTTGAGGACAAAGGACTAAAGAAGCGAGTAGGTGTAAGTCTTATTGATGTTAATAATGGGTGAGAGAGATTGATGCACCTAAAAGTATACCAATACTCATTCCGTCCACATTGAGTATTTGATATACTGTAGATATACAAATCAATTGTCATATATCTTAATCGTTAATGATTTACACAATACCATTGGTGGCTTTCAATCACAGGACTTGATTGACTGTAGCTTTTAAGCAAAGGTGAGAGGGAACGTTGGGTTCACTCTATTGAAACTTCTAGCTTTTGCACATCATGATACTAAAAAAGATAAAACCATTTTCCAAGCTGGTTATCGAGTAAAATATATCGTTTCAGCAGAAAATCTAACCCTGAAGATGCAACAACAAACAAGGTTTATTCTCATCTTGTGAAGATATGGGTTGGACACTTTCCTGGTATTGTCTTCTACAGATTACACCTACTTAGTACTCACCTTACAAATAAATAGAATGATCCTACATATCAAGCGGGATCAAAAGGGGACTAGATTTTACTTCCACAACTGATCAAGTACTACAATTTTTAAGAAAATAATAAGAAATCACACATCATAAACACCAAAAAGTCATGTCATACGTCAACTATATGATATTATACTGCCAGCGCACAACTAGGACGGGAAATAGAACATGTCATAATAAAAATCCGAAAATGAAACTGGATGTCGATAATGTAGAGATTATTTATACAATAAAAACTGAATCAACGCAAGGGTTTTTCTTAGTCACCACCAAATTACTTCCACTTCTTGAACTTTCCTCCTCCATGGTGCTTTCCAAACTTCCCATGCTTGCCTTTTCCATGTTTTCCATGCTTAAACTTCCCATGCTTTCCACCCCCGAATCCGGGACTGTGCCCGTAACCACCAACGTGTGGAAGACCGTGAGAACCATGAGACCCGTGAGAACCGTGGGTCATTTGGTGAGCCCCATATGCAGCTGCAGCAGCTGCAGCCCCACCTGCTAGCATACCCCCCATACCACCATGCCCTGAAACATTAAGTAAAAAAATGTAAAGCAGTATTCAAAAAAGAAAACTTATTATCACTCTCCCATATCGTAAATGTTAACAACAAAAAATGATATTAAACCGTCTGTGCCTAAGTTACATGTGACACAATGTACATTATGTACTGATATATATGGATAAAGGCATCCATTTCAATATGAGCTTTTTATATTTAATACATCTTCAAAAAGGATGCTCATTTGATAAAAATAAAGTATCCTTCTTGTATTTTTTTATTTTGTCAGCATATTTGACTCATAGTTTTGTATAATACCACCGTCTCATGGCATATCCTTCGCCAATTAATAACCAGATGAAATCCTAGTTCACTGCTCAAAATGATCGAGGATACTTAAAGCTTCCATAGTCAAAACACTATATTTCTTTAAGAACCCTCCAGCCGTATTAACTACTTACTGATGGCATAAACATAAAGGAAGCATGATTAAAAAATAAATAAATATATGTATATATATATATATATATATATATATATATATATTTCAGATGTGTTTAAAAAACACATGTGAAACAGCAAGTAATAACTTATAGATCTGCACATTTGCTCATAAGCCACCTTTTAGCTTTTCGTATGCTGCTTAGTTTATTTCAAAAGTTATGTTAGATTGAGAAACTTGCGTGCACTTTTAAATTCAAGTTCTAGACAGCTGAGCTAACGTACCTCCATGGTGCGGGGCAGATGAACCGGGGTATGCTGCTGGCGGGTATCCTTGTGGAGGGTACCCTGCAGGTGGGTAGCCCTGTGGGGGATATCCTCCAGGAGCATGGCCTTGTGGCGGGTACCCAGATGGAGGATATCCACCCTGAGGAGGGTAACCCCCCTGAGCAGGAGGGTACCCTCCTTGACCGGAAGGGTGATGGTGTCCCGTTGCATATCCAGCGGCACCATGAGCCAGGTTCGAGAATAATCCTTTATCACTTTCTCCTTCTTGGTGTTTGTCCTTCCCCATGCTTGGTTACGAAAAACTCCTAAATCCTAACAGGAGGAGGAAAATACATCAGCATATGGACTTGTATGGTTACAATTTTTTCGCACACAAGTTGGATTCTTTGAGGTTCAGAAAAACTAAAAAAAAGCTGAATTCATCCAGCAAGCTTATTTAGGCCAAAGAACAACAAAAACTCAGTAGTGAACCAAATGCAGTCCAGTTTTTAACCAAAAAATATATATAATGAGCTTAAAAGCTGCAAGTAAACACCCATATCAATTAGAATTATGAAAAGTACAAAAGAAATCAGGCTAATGTTAAATCGTAAAACTACCAATCACAAAATAAAAAGATTCATTCTAAGACGGTAGATAACACGATGCCGTGCAAGTCACCATGACTCCTCTTTGGCTCAGTGAGATTTTAAATAGTAACGTGGGTTAAAAAAAACTGGTAAAAGGATAGAGGCCTTTGAAACAATGTGGCAAGCAGAGTTATATATGTACACGACTCACGATTAAAAAGAACTTTGAACCAACATTGATGCCGAACGTCAAGTTGGTGAAAGCATTGTCAAACACCGTATTGCATACAACGTTTATTTCTTTTCGTCAAGAAATCACCAATTCAATTGTGTGGTAATTGTACACAATCACTGATTTAAATGCAGAAACAACGAATTAAGATCTCAAGTAGCAAACATATCATGTCACAATAATATTGGGTTAGACCTGACCATTTTCAATCTCTAACTCCAAAGCAACACAATAAGAAATCAAAGCATCACAAAATGCACTTATGACTTGTAAAGTTACAGCTTTTGAGCAAGTTGAAAACAGTTAAGTTCAACACAGCTTAAACTTCTTTCTGAATCCAGAAAACAAAAGAAACCCGGGTTTGAAACAAGACGGTTTTAACCAAAACATCCCGCTATAGCTAGCCTATATTTAAAAATATCGTAAAGCAAGTAGCGAGAGTACTATTTCCAACAGTTATATTGTAATATTGAGATCTAGAATCTTGAAGATCTTAATGAGCTTAAAAGCTGCAACCAAACAATCTTTTATTCACTCATCCGTATGGATATAAGCAACATGCAAATATTAGATTCCTATCCCAATTGCAAATTTATTACTTACAGAAAATTTCTCTTAAATACTATTTGAAAGTGCTTTTTCTTTTAGAAAAATGACCCAAAATGACCATTTACTACATATTTTGAGACTGGATTATTAAAAATTCATGGCTAAAATCTATCCTAAAATTAGCCACATATGCACGGCTTCTTTTTACTGTTTGTTTATAACTTTGATGCTCATTGATATGTACCACTCTAAGCAAAAAACTCAAATCAGGGTTTTTTGAAAATTACGTCCGAAAGTATGCATTAAAAATTTTCTTTGATGATAGGTACAAATGTTTAATGATGCCGGTTATTTTTACTCTTTGTTTTTTAACTTTGATGGTTGAACCAATTTTTTTTGAAAAAAACACAAATCGAGGTTTTTTTGGTAAATAAGTCCGAAAGTATATGCTAAACATGTTCTCTTTTCATTTTAGAAACACTGGACAAGAATTACAAGTTTACATCAGATTTTGAACAAATATAGATATATTAATATTATATATATATATATATATATAATTTTAGTGCCTAGGTGAATAAAACAAGTAAGATTGGTAAATTTCTAGGCCTAAAAAGAAGATCTAATAAGTCACGTGCCATCTTAATCTGAAAGAACTGGAAAATAAAAACAAAACAATAGCAAAATGAAACACCTAATTATGTAATCTTTAAGTATTAAGTTATAACTAAAACGAGTATTAGATATTTAGAGAGAGAAAGAAAAGATCTAAACCTTTGAAAAGATGATGTGCAGGTCACAATGAATGAATGAATAAATGAATGTAAGCGAAAGGTTATATATATAGATATTGATATTGATATTGTGAGATAATTACATATAGATGTGACTATGTGAGACGTGTATTTATTTATTTTATATTTATCCGCGTGGTCATTATTCATTAAATGTGTAGCCGTTACTTCAACGCGTATAAGCATAATTTGTTGGACCCCACACTCATCACACACACATTACCACTTTTCTTGCCCGATATTTTTCCATTTGACATTTTCACAAAAAGCTTAATTAATTTGGTTAGATGCATGAAGTGCAATAACCATTATAGTTTCATACCGTTCGCGTTTAATACATTCGAGTTTTTAGGTAAACGAGTCTGTTGAGTTTCTTAAAATAATGCAGAAAGTTATGAACTTAAATATGTTGACTGCGGGTTCAGCTAAATATGTGTTCCACATGTTAGAATTTGCTATATATATAAAGATGACTAGCAGCGCAGTTTATTGTCTGTTTATCTTAAACTCAGGTGTAATAACATCATATTTAAATAAAAATAACATTGACATTTGGTTAGATACCATCATTGGTGTTTTAGGAAAAAACTAAATAATTATTCGGGACATTGTTAAAGTTGTTAATACAGTTGTTGTGCTAATAATGTTGTACAAGAATCATAGTGTTCTAAAAAAAACAAAAATCAGGCGAAGCCAGATTAGACGATTTAAGCGGTGATTAAGTGATATTCTACACTACGCAACCATTTTCACTTTAGGTATGTCTTGTGCCTTTTAGAGCAACCAGTGTAGCAACTCTATTTGAGTTTCTTACTTTATATTTGATGAATATAAATTATTTTTTTTGTCAAAATGGGTTCTACATCATATTCCCTTAATGTAATCTCAAATTACTCAAAATAACCAAAAGTATTCCTCATTACTGTTTTATAGTAATATATATCCTCTTTTATTATGGTAAAACTCAACCAACATAAAATATAATCAAAGAGAGAGAAAAAATAGCATAAAATATAATCAAAGAGAGAGAAAAAATAACATAAAATATAAATGAGAAACTTTATAATTAAGTTGTAGAGTTGACTAATATAAAGTTTTATGTAAAACTGATAAAAATCTAGTTTTTTTATTGAATTTGAGGAAACTAAAGAGGAATCTCTAATGCTTGCTCTTAAAAAATTAAGATAAATAATACTCCACATTTTCAGAAATCAACTGTGATTCACTGAATTGCATGAAATAATGTCTTCAATTTCATAGATTTTTGGAAATGTTCAGTGTTTAATATCAGATAATGCTAATATCAAAAATAACAACCTGGACTAGTAATATTATTAAATGATTTCCTGTTGCTTTGAACGTTCGTTGATCAGTTCAATTGATTTATAAAATTATAGAATTCTCTCAAATTGAGTCATTTTCAACATTCCACTTATATCGGTCATTATTTCTTACGTTAGATATTGAATGTAGGATAAGATCCTTAAAATTATAGAAGAACAATATTACAACGTTGATATTATTGCCCAAAAAATTGTTTCACAACCAAACAAATTCTAAAATAAAAATAAGCAAAATCTCAGATTTAGAGGTAACTCATTCAAATAACTAAACTTTTGATATGAATTAAGTTTTCTCTTTTTCTAGAACTTCTAACAACAAAATATCCATAGCCCTTTAAAGTTGTCCTTTGACTATTCTTTTTTCTTATAGGAGTATTGATTACTTTATGCTCCACTGAAATTAAGAGTTGGTATGGAATATGGATTACCATTTGGATATGAACAGACAAGGTTCAAGTGGTCATCATAAATAAAGACAAGACGGAGATTGAGGAGTGGATGGTGTGGGTAAGAAATACTATTATTTACTTATGTCACCTGCTGTTTTAAATAGTGTTTTAGCCTAGTATTTTTTTCAACATAAACGTCAACTCTCTTATTAATACTATCGGAACTGATAATATCTTCGGATTATACCGGGATAACAAATGAATCTGTGATTGGTAGTACATAAATGGAGTATCAATGAAGTGTTTGCTTGTTTTTTTATTAGAATTGGACTATTTTACAAATTTATTTTTATATCTATAATAAAAAAACCAACAAAATACATAAATATATAATTATATATATATATATATTTATATAATTGTTATGCTATTTATATATATATAATTTATATATTAATACATACCTGTATTATGCATATATATATATATATACTTTTTCTAGTAGCGTAGTTTTCCGTTAAATTGTGAAGAGTTTATATTTAATTGAAAAAATGATGATTATATGTGAAGCTGAAGGGGCCATCTTGTATTTAAATTAGTACACTTGAAATACATGGTTCACTAGAAATACCATGCCATTTCACCTTTAACAAACACCTTACTTATGCGTCCCTCATTACTGCTAATACAATCCCGCCCTCAAATAACCTAAACAAACACACCCTAAAATTGTAAATAACATTGTTACATAGCGTTTTACGATATATTTTTTATTGGTTAAATATATATAAATATAACATTAAATTCAAAATATTTAATCAAAATTGACTAAATATATATAAAAATGTGTATCTAATAATCACAAAATGATTTTAGTTGAAATGATAGATCGATCACTTACTTTGTTTGCATGATCTTTGAGGTTTGATTTACTTTTGAGCTCCAATAATTTCATTAAAATTTTGACTTAAAAAAAATAAAATAAAATTGGGTTGCACCCGCTATTAGTACTTATAACACGAATTTAGTGTCATTTCCATTCATATAGGGTTTTTTGAAAACGTGAACTATAACGCGTTTTTTAAAACAATTATGTTACCACATTGTTAAAAGAATAATTCTATAAACAAACTTATGACACCTAAACAAGTTCGCTATATATGTCATTTTTTTTTATGTATGAAGATACTTGCTTCGATTATATATGTCATATTTTCAACATTGTTATAACTTAAATAGGATTGAAGTGTATTATAGCGTATTAAAAGAATAATTCTATAAACAAACTTATGAACACCTAAACAAGTTCCCTATATATGTCATATTTTCAATATACGGGATTGAAGTTTATTAATCCAATGCTTTATACATCGTATATAATTCATAATGATTCAGAAATTACTGATTGTTTGAGCTTTCATGATGCTTAATTAGGGAGCTTATCATAATGACCATAACCCGGTGAATGAGTTGGTTCAGAAGACCTATATCATATCACTTATTTTACCTAATTTTCTTTTTATTCGAGTCACATGTAAGGAGCTATGTAGATGCAAGGGGTTCGAGGTCTCCCCATTAATAAACAAAAAAGGTTATTTGTTCCTTGTATGCATAAATCATAATTTGTTTAAAAATAGCCATTTGGCACCCACCCCACATGAAATTTTAGAAATTACTATTCTTTTAACTAAGTTTTGGTACCACACCATTTAACCAATCCAAGATAATGTTACCTCTGTTGTGAAATTTTTCTCAGATCATCCTTACGATAATAAGAACAATGACCGGACCAAACGAATGCTAGCACAAAGATGCTAATTAACAACGGGATAGATAAGGCACACAGATAGATAAGACATGTAAATATAAGATTTCAAAAATAAACATGCCAAAACAGAACTTGTTATTGACAATGTAGGTCTTATTAAAACAAGAAAATCACAATTGACACACGAGTATAGATATAGTCGCCACAAGATTACTTCCACTTCTTAAACTTTCCTCCTCCACGGCCGTGGTGCTTTCCGAATTTCCCATGTTTTCCATGCTTGAATTTTCCATGTTTTCCTCGCCCGCGGCCGAACCCAGGGCCGTGTCCATATCCACCTACATGTGGGACGTGGTGAGAACCGTGGGATCCATGTGTCATTTGGTGGGCCCCATATGCAACTGCGGCAGCTGCAGCTCCCCCCGCTAGCATCCCCCCCATACCACCAGATCCATGACCTGAGAATGATGAAAATAAGTGTCAAACACAGTCCTAAAAATTATGTCCGGCTACTCTCTGGTTTATATGAAAAAAATCCTGACTAGCTTAGGAAAACAGTAAAAGTCATATACGCAGGGGCGGAACTGGAATGATATCGTTGGGGATTGTAGCGAAAAAATTACTACTAAAATTTTAAGAAAAATAACGTTTAAAATAATCGAAAAATGAGTTTAAAAATCTATTATGAAGATTAAAAAAACGAGTTGATATTTGTAAAAAACACAGTAAATTTAAAATTATAATTTTTTTTTTTGCTAACATCAAAATGAAGTATTCGAAGAGTATTTGTAGATTTTAAAAAAAAAGATAGAAATATAGACATGTTATTGAAAATTATGAGCAATGAAGTGTTACTTATTTAACTAAATGAACATGAAAAAATAAAAAATTGTAATGGCAAATAATCAAACCAATAATTTCTTATTCAATTTTAGTTAGCGTTATCACATGAGCTAAACATGATTATATATCTTATGCGGGCTACTAATATATATAATCTAATTTTTTGAAATTTTCTCTATAAAAAAAATCGTTTTTAAAATTTCTGCCGTGGCGGCGGCCGCCCCTGACCCCCCTAAATCCGCCCCTGATATGCGCTTCAGAAGTTACAAGGGCCACGTATTATTATTTTTGGGTATGTTTTGACATGATAGTCTCCAAGTATGTTTTAGATGGAATATGTTTACGATTGTTAAAACAAACCATAAAGAACCATATAAGCCTATGAGTTACAGGTGCCAAAGACTGGAACACATGGGATACAAATGCATCCCTTTTAGTATAGAGCTTTTCTTTCTGAACAAATACATAAAAGCGACTACCTTAATATGCTTACTGAAACAAAACGATTCGACCAGTCTTATAAAGAAGATGCATAGTTTCTATTCCACTACTCTTCCATGGCGCATCCTTCGTCAATTTATACAATCAGATGAGATGTTAGTCGCTTAACATTTTTTCGGTAAGTATGTTAGTCGCTTAACATGGTACAAAGATTTCAGGGCTTCCACATTCAAAACTGTCTTAAGTTTACATACTTCCAGTCATATGGCTATGCATCTCGATCCCCATGTTAGTAAACGGATGATTAAAATAGGCTGGGATTTCAGTTTCAGTTGTATCTAGAATACAACTCAAAACAACAGATAAAAAAGAACAGCTATGCAACATTAGCTAATCTTAAACCCCCTTTTGGCATGCAGCTTATAGTGTACTTGAAAGTTATGTCAGATTGAGAAAATTGAGTGGAGCACTTTTAAATTTGAATTTGAAATTACTTGGCCGCAGCAACTGAAGCTTAAAATTGACATTTAAAATCTTTATATATAAAATTGTAGAATCTTAAGCCCATAACGGCATAACCTTTCACCAAACAAACACCGACATTCTGAACACTCATTTGGAAAACTCAACCACACCGATCTGGAGCGAGTTTAAACCCTGGTCTTGTTTAGTTTGCAGGTTTTAAGCAAATAAGCTGAATTTTGTTACGTTGATGAAAAAATACAATATTCATCCGGGTATAATACTTTTTCAGGCCAAAGAAACGAAAACCTCAGAAATCAACGAAATGCGTTTCATTTTAGAAGCCTTATTCCGAAAAAGTTTATTTGTGTCCACATAACAGTAGAACTTAAATTTATATATACTCTTACATACCTCCATGGTGTGGGGCAGATGAACCGGGGTAGCCAGCGGGTGGGTATCCCTGTGGAGGGTACGCTGCAGGTGGGTATCCTTGTGGTGGATAGCCTCCAGGTGCATGGCCATGTGGCGGATACCCAGCTGGAGGATATCCGCCCTGAGGAGGATAACCCCCTGGTGCGGGAGGGTACCCTCCGGGAGCTGGAGGGTAATGTTGTCCACTTGCATATCCAGCGCCATGAGCTAGATTGGAGAATAATCCTTTATCGCTTTCTTCATCATGGTTGCCCCCTCCCATGTTTTCGTATCAACAAGAATCCTAATCTTTAAAAGAGCAAATTAGACTAACTAGTCGTAATAGAGGGATTGCTTGGTTGCAGGCTTGCAGCTTATAAGTACTAAGTTTTTTTTTTTTTTGTTTTGGGAAAAAGCTAAATATGTCCGTCTAAAGTTTCTAGCCTTCCCATGTCAAATATCCAGAAAATCTCAGCTAAAAGCTCGTCAACCAAATGCAATCAAGCTTTCGAGCAAAAAAAGCAGATATTAAAGGCTGCAATCAAACAAGGCCAACGAAAAGTATACGATAAAACAGAATCTATCGTAATCATCATCTCATCAAGCGTTAAGATGTGTTTGATTACAACTTTAAGCAAGTAGCAATAAGCTGGTTATCTTCGCTAAGAATAAAAGTCGGGTTTGTATGGTCTTTCATTTTTGAAAACCGACAAACTCCGCTTTTATATTGAACAACCAAATGCACACTGTACTAGGAAAAAAGCAATCAAGTTGAGCAGACTTGAGCTTTAAGACTGCAGCAAAAATCCCAAGGACATACTACTGGTGTATTGCTCACATTCGTAACACTTGAAAGAAAAATACTTGTCCCAATTGGAAAATTATAAAGGATGTTTTTTTTCCTGTAACTATAGTTCCATTAGTTTTTTACATGCATTTTTTCTATATTTTGTTAAAATTAATCATTTAGCACCCCACATATTTTTATTAATCGTAGGCTTCGCCCCTGAATCTGATTACATGTATTGAAAATATAACCTTACAAATACGAAACTAACAGCGCTTACGAGTAAACAAAATGACAAGAAATCATACTTATTACTATTTTCCATTTCTCAGCAAGGCTAGAAACACCACAAGGCATTATACAATAACGACTTGTTCTAAACAATTATGATTTTCCATATCTTTTAAATCTCAAAGAACAGCTTTGGAAGTATAACTTACTAATATAGTAAATAAAACAATGAACAATATTGGCTTTTAGGGGTAAGAGATAAAAGAAGAAAAAAAGACTAACCAAGCTTTTGGAAAACTTCAAAGTCGTTGTGCGGGTCTAAAATCTAAATGAAAAGTAGTAGAGTAGATATATTTATAGAGAATTATATATTCCGGATATACAATATTTTTTCCATAATTCAACGCGTATAGTGATTTGGCAAATTGGCATGCATGGTCCACAAACTCATCCCAACATCACGACTTTAATTTGAAGCTTCCATAGACCCGGTTTAGTTGTTTTCCAATGGACAAAAAAGAGTCGTTGGGACTACAAATTATTTAGTGTAAATAGCCTTGCCATTTGACACATGACTTTGTCAACAAACGTATTTGAATATATCTAGTTGTGTCCATAACTCAGATTGCTAGTTTGTCATAGTTGCCAAAAACGGAAAACAGAAACGTAAAAAAAATGAGAAAAACCTAGAATTTATATGTAAAATAATGAGAAACGGGTTTCTTCCGCAAGTAACTAGTCAAAAGCATCAAGTTTAAATACAGTAAGTTTTGATAAATCAATAGTCATTTAGATTTCGTATATTTATTTTTGTTCAACAACAATAAAAGCAAACAAGAATAGTTGGTAATGGGAGTATCAGACTCGTTCTTTCTAGAGGAGTCCTCACACTCCTCCTTTATGAACCATTGGATCTTATCAACCAAAATAATGCACTAGATGTATATGAAGATTTTTTTTAAATTTCGGTTATCCCAAACAATAAAACCCTAATAAAAGATTAGGAAGTCTTGTGCGGCATACCGTTAAATAAAATTAAAAATATAACATTAAAATATATCAACTAATAAAACCCTAATAAAATATTAGGAAACCCTTGCATAGGCTACTGTTAATTAAAATAAAAATAATACGGTTTTTAGTTTTTGAAAAAAATTCTCTCAGTTTCTTAGTTTTTATGATACATATGTACATATGTTTGCATGTATATGTATATAATGATTTTAATTTGGAGGAGATGGGAGTATAAAAACCAACCTTCAAATACAATAAAAACCCAAATAAAAATGTAGAACGCTATTTAATATCACCCTAAAGTTAATAATAATAATTATTATTATTTTTACATCAAATATTATAAAGAAAAACACAAAATCGAAAAAGTATGTAATATGTACGTAGCTGGAGAAAGAAAAACAAACTAAAAGAATTGAAGAAAATATTGCAGAGTTATTTTCTCATAATGTTTCAAATTTACCCATCCGATGAAAATAAATAAAATCTAATGGCTAACATGAGGAGAGTTTGAGAACTCCTTTCTAAAAAATAGTTTGAATAGGAGTATCAGACTCCTCCTTTCTAGGGAGTCGTCACACTCTTTTTTTTTATGAATCATTAGATCTTATCAACAAAAATAATACACTAAATGTATACGAAGATATTTTTAAATTTTGGTTATCTCAAACAATAAAATCCTAATAAAAGATTAGTAATGCTTGTGGGGATTAAGCATATCACAGTTGTTGAGATCGAACAAGCTAATAACCGAGTTTTAAATATTAATTTCTAAAAGCTGGCCACTGAAGTTGAAGTTTATAGTAAAAAATCTACCAGAAGCTCAGATTTGTATTCACACGATCCAACTAATTAATTTATGGCTATGACATAAGCTTTCGTTTTCTAGAACTTTAATCCCAAGTATATACCACAGTCTACCAAAGTTGTCCTTGACTATTTTACCAAGTCTTAATGCTCTGCTGAAACTGAGACTTGGTATGGTTGAACAATTATTAAATACCGGTCCTAATAATAAATCATAAGTATCTTCCAATTTCAACTTCAATAGAATCAATCAATACTAGGGGCACGTGGAGTAAAAAAGAAATTGATGATTCAATTGCGTTTACTTCCATTGTCACGGGCTGTGGAGGCGGTTTGGTTTGGTACGGATTGAGACAAATCCAAACTAAACCACGTAAAAAATGAACGGTTTGATTTTGTACGGCTTGGTAAAATTTTAAATTTCAACTCAACACAACCCAACTCAATCCATTTTAAGCGGTTTGAGTGCGATTTTGGTTGTTTGTTCATTCAACTTAAAAAAAATGCAAATTCAACCCAAAAATAGATAAAATGAAACTCGAAAAATAATAGTAAAAAACTTCAAAATTAAATATTCACAAACTAAAGTATAGTTGCATAATACATGCACAAGACTAATAGATTGACATAACATTTTTTTTTTCATGTCCACTACGCCGCTAAAATAAGATCAAAACGAATAATAAAAAATTAAACATACAACATAAAACCATAATAGTCAAACAAGTTAAAGTTGTAAATTAAAAGATAGTGTAAACCAAAATCTTATTTGTTTAATTGATCACAATCTATTGAGGTTAAATGGTTTATTATGTATATTTAATTATTCATATGTATATTTAACTAATTTATATTTTTTGCGGTTCGACGGTTTGAAAACCTTAAACCAAACCAACCCGCTTATAATAAATACGGTGCGGTTTGGTTCGGGTTGATATTTTAAAAACTTCAACCCAACCTAACCCGTGACGGATTGGTTTGGCTTGCGGTTTGGGACGGTTTGATCCGGGTTTTTGCCCACCCCTAGTTGTCACCATCTAAAAATGCTCTTTTTTCTTTTCCCCGTCCGGACTATTGTCTTCAAGTAACAGTACTAACCCTGAAAAAACTTCTAAGGAAAGGAACATACATTTCTAACATCCTCATACGTAGACTTACTAGGCATATTTTATTATCCAATGAAATGGGACGATTAACAAAGCAACAGGTTTATGAGCTCTTATTTTACGGGATGCTTTCCTAATCAGTTACGGATATAGCTTTAACAACGGCGCATTAGACTTCCTAACAAAGTAAGCACCCAAAGGATCACCTAGAGCCAAATCCTAAGGTTTTCTTTCTAATAAACAAATCAGTTCTATAATATAACTCATATTCATCAGTTTTTTTTATCATTATTGTTCTACATTGAAACCAATTTGAAATTTCTTAAAAGATTATTTGGAACTTCTAAAGCTTACCATCTCCTGAACCATTTGGAAATTGGAACAGAGAAAACACACAACATGACAGCATAACCAAATGTAATAAAAAAATGAACACAACAGAACTTTAAGATATTTTTATAATGCTTTCATTTTCATTTTGCACGAAAACCCAGTTTCTTGTCAGATTTTAATTTCTGAATTTAGTGCTAACAAGAAAACCTTCTCAAACAAAGTTAATATTATGCTCGTCTAATCATAGACTTTAGCGCGAGCTACGATTATGCTTGCTTTTACCATATTCATCAAATTCTAAATCATCAGACAAATAAGAACGACCGTGCATGTTACTTCTATGGTGCTTATCATAATGACCATGACCTTTTGAACGACTTGGTGCAGAAGACCTATGCTTTATTACCTTGTCATCTTCATATGCCTCTTCTAAATTAATTTTCTTTTCAGCAGAGACCCCTAATTCAGTATGCGTGGTTTTTACAGCACTGTGACGCCCCTGTTTTGACCTTTTTTGCCTACCATCATTACCAAGAAAATCATCCTTCTCAGGATACCTAGACTTTTTACCACTTAACTTGATCCCCCTTGAGTCGTCTGATGAATAAGAGCATTTGTGTTGTCTTTCTTTACGACTCTTATTTAATTCACCATCACTCCAAGGAAGATGTGGTTCTGCATATCTAAGCTTTGTTTTATTATCGTTCCTTTTCTCCGATATTGACCCAGTCTTCTCACGATCATATGCCTCCTTGGCTCCAACTGTCTCTTTATGATCAAAGGAACTTGGTTCAAAATAGCCATGTTTATTATTTTCTTTCCATTTCTGCGATCTTTCCCCAGTCCTCTCATAGTCATATGCCTCCTTTTCCCCAACTTTCTCTTTATGATAAGATGTTTTTGGTTCAACATATCCATGTTTTATGTAATCATTAATTTTCTTATTCGATCTCGATCTTGACCTCGACCCTACCCACTCGTCCTCATCAACATATGCCTCTCCTTTCTTAGCCTTTTCATCATGATCCGAGGATCTTGATTCTGAATGGATGCCTTTTCTGGACTCATGTTTTCTCTTTCTTGATATTTTTCTATCACCGTCGTCGTCGCTAGAAGAAACACGTTTTTTGTCATACCCATCAACATATGCCTCTCTTCTCTTAACCTTTTCATCGTGATCCGAGGATCTTGATTCTGAATGTTTGACTTTTCTGGACTCATGTTTTCTCTTTTTTGGTATTTTTCTATCATCGTCATCGTCGCTAGAAGCAACACGTTTTTTGTCATACCCATACTTGTTACTACTTGGCGTTGACCCCTTCTTAACTTTCTTCTTTCTCTTGGACTTCTTTTTTGGTTTACTGGAGGTGAAGTTGACCAGTAAGTCAGGCATGATCTCCCCTCCAAGGAATCCTACAAACATTATCCAATAAGATTACTAGGAAGAAATACTCTCGACAAGAGCTCTCTGTTTTATAAGCATCATCAAAATGGATAGCAATTTGTTAACTGATAGTACTAAGTTGTTTATTTATCTTGATCATAAAAAATGAATACGCAGATATCTAAGTATCTTTATGGTGTATTTCTCACGGAAATGCATAATCACACTACAAAAAAAACCACAAGTTAACTACGTAAGGGACTGAGGGCAAAACTACAACTTCATACGCGCTCTTTGTACCAATGAGTTATGCCAACCAATTATCTGGTACAACATGATACTGTCTAAAGTTGTAACATGATTATACTAACCACCCAGATCAGAAATGTGGAATCTGTGATGTATCATATATCATCTAAAGTTTTGGTGATGGGATAACAATCATATTGATCTATCAAGTTATGTTATTAGACCTTGTAGTCGTGGTCGTGCATGAATGGCATACTTAAGGACTTTTTTTCGTAATAAATTTTATATTAAACCGGTATCAAGAGCAAACCCCAACTATTCTGTTCAGCCTCCTAGAACTTTTCCTATCCCGAAAAGAAACTGCTGAAGTACAAAAAGGTAGAGGGTAAGTACCTCCATACTCATCAAAAATATCCTCTGCAACTATTTGCTGGTTAGGGTCCTCCGGGTCGAACCCGCCGCGAGGAGGACTCATTCCTGGCTTTTGTTTAAGCTCCCACTTTAGAGGCTATAACAGAACCAAAGAAAAATTATGTCAGCAATTAAGACTGGTTAGCGTAAAAATGCAGAACCAAACACGTTACAAGAAGCTGTTGGTGTAGCGGGAATACAACTTGCAGAATTTTTTTAGTATTGAAAGAAAATACAATATATCACAAGGATAAGAAGGTCAGCGACAAGAATACGTGATATGACATTATAAGCGAGGTGTAAGCTTCTGGAGATTAAACATGCCACATATACGTGACTATTCAAGTACTATGAACCAAATTATATTACAAAAAAGTGCTACAAAGTAACGTTTCTTGCCAGAAAGTGTCACTTCCTCTCTTCTATCTTAAACTCACCCCAAATCCACCCAAGCCACCCCAATTCACCCCAACCCACACCTGACCCGTGCTGGACTTGGAATGACCTTGTCGGAGCTCTGTCAAACCCCCTCTGGCACCTCACCGAAGCTTTGTCGGCAAAATTACAACTGGGTATGAAGTTCAAAGGGTATGCACATCATAATAACTAGGTATGTAGATCCAGAAATGGGTATGCAGTTGCACTTCTAGAAATATGCAGTACTTTTGTAAATGTAAATTGTATACAAAACAAAAGGTAAGTACTTTGTGAATGGGTATGCACTTCGACGGACCTCTATCGACCTCGCCAGGGACTCGCCGGTCCTCCGACGACCTTCGCTGCTGATCGACAACCTATGGACTGGTGGTGGGGGTAAATAGCTTGGGGTAGATTGTGGTGGGTTTGACATGAGGAGAGAGAGTTTTCGGAATACAATTTGAATAAAAAACATTTATTGGTAATTTACTTTTCAATATTTTCATACAGTCTCTATGGAGATGATGCCATAAAACTGCCATTAAGCAATAACGTGAAAATTATATAACCTGATGTTTGCCATACGAGGTAATTGGAAAAAAAAGATAAACCACCTGAAACTATGATCTCTTAGTTACAATTGAAGATTTCATATGTTTTGCCTACTCAATTTACTACTAATATATGCCTTGAGATGGTGCACCCCTTATATGGTGAATATAACGACCATCCACGGCAATATTCTTGCTTGGGCCCAATTGTGCTGCTTAGCCCAATAGCTCTCTTTCTTTCCCCCTCTCTCTTCTACCAAATCTGAACAGCATCAAATTTTTAGATTGCACCCAATTAAATGGTTTTGTAAAGTGACCCTATGATGACACTTCTTCTTTCTACTTCATTTATCATCACTGTCAAAGAGGTGTCAGCACAGCAGTGGTCACTTCGAGAAGAAGCAAAGGAATTGAGGCCAACAAGAACACAAATAGAAATCACTAACAAAGTAAGACCTGCCTTTTCACTTGCCCATTATCTAGTGGTTTTGTAGCGGTTGGCCTTTTTTCAGTTCTTCTTCCCATTATATTATCACAAATTATAAGAACCATCAATTAGCACTAAGAACAACAGCAAGAAAGTAAACTTTAGTTAAAGGCTATATAAAACAACTCCAAAAAAGGGCTATATACTCATATTAAACACATTCATTCATTCTTACATGCGAAGACAACATGAAAGAAATCAATGGCATCATTTCTAAAACACAAGGCATTTCAATCAACACCACTTAAAGAAATCTATAGCGAAACTAACAAACCAAATGCTTAGAAAGTTAAAACAATGGAAACAACATCATCAACCTACTATATTATCTTGCTGACTCAAATTAAAAGTACCTCGCTAGACTCTGCGTGAGCCATCATAGTTGTCAATGGATCGTCTCTTTGCAATCTACTCTCCTCATTCGGCATAATTGCATCCTTAAGTGGACATTCTCGGTCACCACTTTGGTGTCCGTGTTTACCACATCTTAGACACTTAACATTACGTATTTCAACTGCAAATGGCTTCGGTCTAGCAGGAGCACCTGTTTCAAGCCTAAATAAATAAAATTATTAGTGATAAGGATTGCAGACGACATAATCAGTTCAAAACACACAAAAGTAGGTAAAAAAGATCAGGCTGAACATATTTTGGGCTCATTGTTACTACAACATCCTTAGTAAAAATTAGACTCTAGGTAATATTTTAAAATCCAGCTTGCTAGCTTAGGAACCGGAAGAGTTTGCTATGCGTCACGCTATTCAAGTTGAGTTACATACCTTGGAGCATTTTTTAGGACTTCAAATTGCTCTGCAGTTGGCAAAGCACGACCAAAAACATCTTTTGGTATTGACTTCTTCTTGTCCTCACGTGGTTGATCTCTGCTTGGCGGAGGTGGCCTACAAAATTAATTCAAACTTCACTTGGATTATACAAGACAGAAAATTTAGTACAGTTACAACTTACAAGTTAAAGCTACTTTAGCAGTAAATTCAAATAAATTTTTTTTTTTGCATTTTTACTACTTATAAGTATGAGCTATTACATTGAACTTGACGCCCCATCTTGTATCTGATTGCCCTCCTCTTCTTTTCTTATTTCTTCAGCTATTTCAGCTGCTTTGGCACTTTCAGCATTATAACCGGGTGGGCGTACATACATAAAGCTCACAGCCTTCATCATCTCCATCTGCACATCATATGAAGCATTTTAATTTTAAACAAATAACTGAAGCACGGAAAAAGTGCAAGTCAACACGTCATTTCTCATAATTTAAACTCAAGTATATTTCCTTAACCTCATGTTTACTCACCTCAACCAAAATTAATAATACTTACTCATCTTTTTATTGTCAAACTATCATCCTTAATTTTATTCTATAGACTTACGAACATCATCCAGGAAGTTCACAAGTCCCAGTTCCAAAGTCTATTTCTGAACCACAACTATAACTATTTTTTTCTTTTTTTTTTGAAACAGTTAACTACTGATATATGCATAGCATGTTCCATATCCGGCACAGTAACAAAAAAAAAAGGTTACGAGTAAAGGGAAGTCAGCCTCAGGCTATTGGCCCCTCCAAAACTAAGTCCTCATAGTGGCCCCAGGTACCTTAAACTGATCCGAATAAACATGTCTTTTATATACAAAACGCCATAACCATTACATCATTGCCTTCATTCTTCTTTTGCATTTTGTCGAATTTTTAGCTTAATACTAAAATATTCACAACAGCACATTTCACACAATCAGTAAAATACTAAAATAACAAATTTAAATTGAGGAGAGTACTAGCAGTTGACATTAGGAAGTTGTTAACGACCCTTAACTCTTAAGTGTTACTTTGTATGTTATAATAGTTGCGGCAGTTTACCAAATGAATTAGATAATAGATCATAAGGTAAGGTAAATGATGGTTCCGTTATATATCTAACAAGCATTAACCAACATCATAGCATGGCAAATATTGATATGCTAACATTTTTACTGATCCTTGACTAGTGCCCAAGGGAAGTCATTGATACACCCAAAAGAAAAAACAGTTTCAAACATTCGTTACGGGGACATGAGGGGGATAATCTTTTTATTTATTAAGCTAGAAACGTATCCTTGTGTTAGAAGATAAAATCTGACTTTTGACTCGATGAGCTATGAATGTGTGTTATAGGTAATATCATGATTATAAGGTTTGTCGGTCACAATAGATTGGATTGATAAACTTAAAGTTCGGTAACTTTTAATTATTCTTCCCTGAAAAGATAGAAGCTTTAAGCTGAATACACCTGTCAATTTCCCAGAGTTAATTAATCCCAGCTAATCTATTTAAAAGATGCAGCCAAACAAAAGGTATTTGATACATTGCAAGATCAAGTGATGGTTGAGTTTGGTAGTCATCCCATAGCTAAAACAATATTCTGGGTAAGTTATTTCATAATTTAACATACTTGTACAGGGCATTCAGTAAAAGTGTGTCCCTCTAGAGAGTTCAGGGCTGCAAACATAACCCTCCCTACCCATAGCGATACTGTTAGAACTTTACAGTTATTAAAATAGAATGAAGCAGCACCTTTTCCTTCTCTTTCTCGGAGATAAGTGCAGTCTGGCGGAAGAACTCCTGCTCCTGTGCAAACTGTGAAACAAAAATATAACTTTAGGGCAAAATATAACTAAAATCAGACAGAAGTTGGTAGCCAGCAAAATTAAAATAGAATTAACAGCTAGCGCTGCTTCTTCTGTGCAATTTTATCGTCAACATGGGTCTATTGCACTTGACCGTTATGTGCTATCCTGATTTTTGTAGTCAACAAGTTCCATGTACTTCTAATATTACCTTACTTTGCAATTGAAGGCCCTGGTTCTTTTTTATTTTCATGTATATTTCGAGATCAATACACCTCAAACAGTTGAAGCCAATTGGCGCAGCAAATTTATATTTTTCCATCTCAACGAAGACCTTTTCCCAAAAAATTATTGTTTTCTGCGCTAAGCAAAACCTTTTCCGTACAACACTTTGTTGCTTTGCATTAATTTCAAAATTATGCTTATGAGCAAACAACAAAGTAAATATTGGTAACTTGAAATTCAGATTATTTCTTCATTCAATAATAAGGGTGTAAGAGCTAGTGTAAATTTTCCATGGTAGTCGGTTGCACACGCCCCGGGGGGATGGTTAGGACAGGGCCATAAGGGTCTTTATGACACAATTAATAATTCAATTCATGAGGTCAAGTTATTTTTTCCGTTTTTTGCTTAAAATCCTCTATGCGTTCAATTATGACGAGCTTAAAAGCTGAGGTTTCTTAGGCTTTTGGCCTGAATAAGCTACAAGTGTTAAGTTGGATGCATTTTTAGTATATTTTATTGAAAATCATGGTTCGGCACCCCCTATTTTTTTTCAATTCGTACTCTCTGGCTTCGCCGCTGTATGTAAAGGTCACTTATAACTTTAGATAAAAGGATCAAATGACTTATCGTTAAAAAAAATTACAGCCCAGTAGCATAAGGTCTGACATCAGTTTAGCTATAAAAAAACACCAATCACCCACCATTAGCCCGAAAATTATAATTTTAAAAAAAATTGACACTCATTTTTACTATATTCTGTTGCAATTAATGATTTGGCACCCTGGTATTTTTATCACTTATACTTCCTGGCTTTGTCGAGCTCTAAAAGAACAAAAGCCACTACTATTAATAAATAAATAAGGAGGTTGGAAAGTAAGAAAGACCTCGCGAGAAAAGAAATTCTACGTATTTTGATCAAAATGTTCAAAAATTAGCGTTTGGCGCCTCATATTACGAAGAAAAACTCATATAGGATATGGAAAATAATTATATAGAATATCGGCCCCTCCCATTTAATCCTGATTCCGTCTATTGGGTCACTAATAAATTTAGATAAAAGGACCGAATGGCTTAAAACTAAAACAAGATACAGCCTAGTAGCATAGTGTTTGGCACCAGTTAGCTAAAAAAAGCTAAATAAATAGAACAAAGGGGAGGTTGGAAAATAATTAGAGTTGTCGCGAGCGACTTCTTCGCGCGGCGTTAGCGTTGGACGTGAGAAAAAAACGGTCTTTTACGATGTATCTTGATTTTATTTTATTTTGATATTAGCATAATTACGGAAAAAACATTCTAGTTCTGCCACTGAAAGAACCTACAGCCTAGTAGAGACCGGGTTCGCTATAAAAAAAAAAAGCATCAAACCAAACACACATAGCTCTGAAGAAACAAATACCAGTACTATGAATAATAAATAAATTTATAAATAAAGGGGGGTTGGAGAATAATCGCAAGCAACTTTTTCAGGGTCACTTATAAGTTTAAATAAGTACCGAATAACTTATCATTAAAAAAGCTATAGCCTAGTGTTTGGCGCTATGTTAGCTAAAAAAAAGCTCATAAACCAAACACCCAAACAGTGGCAAAACTAGATCTATTTATTTAATAAAAGGGTGCGGAAACGCTACAATCGGCAAGTTTTTTTTACAAAATACATGGGAAAATATAGGTTTATGTAAATAAAAGGGGGGGAAGGGGGGATATGGAAAAAAAAAGAAAGGACCTCTCGGGCGACTTCTTCGGCACGGCGTTCGCGATGAACATGGGTCTGTTCAGCGATCCATTTACGGCGTTGGTTAGGGTAAGAAAGAGGGTGCCAAGGTTTTTGGTTTAAGAAGTTGTGTGACCAAGCTGTTCCTGATTTTGAGGTCAAATCAACCTCTCCCCCTTTATCGGAGAATCTCTTGCTCAGCCTTATCCCCGTCTCCTCCATCTCTCTCCCTCTCTACTCTCTCTCTCTCTCTCAAACAAATTCAATCTGGGGTTTCGTTCATGAGGCTGGACTGAACAATTTTTTTTTTTACGTGTAACGCCGTGATTCTGATTTAGAACCGTAATTCTGATTTAAAATTACATGAAAACAGATTTTTTTTTAGTTGAAAAATCCAGGCTTTGGGTTGATTTGAAAAAAAAAATATGTTTTCGTGTCAAAAACGTAAATTCTAATTGCAAACAGTACGGTTTACCATTTTATTTTATTTTTCACAAAAAAAAAACTAGACTGTAATTTTAAATTACGGTTTGTATTTCGAAATTACGGTTTTTGCGTGAAAAAATATTTTTTATAGTAGAAAAATACAGTCTCTTTGCGATAACCCCAACTATCAATTTATCATTTAGTATCTCTTATTCTATTTGTTTTAGATTTAGTACAAAATGAATGTGTTGACTATTAAGTAGTAACGATGTGCACTAGTACAAGTTTTATTGTACTTGCAACAAGGTTCAAGGCTCCAAAATACTAAACGAAACCGAAAATACATTGCGTCTTAAAGTTCACCTAAAACATTCCGCCGGAGAAAACTAAACAAAATCAACCCTAATAAAGCAATCTAACACATCTCAACAATTTCACTAAAAATTGTATTATGTATATATAATATCTCTTGCTGCACTCATCCCGAATTGGGCAATGAGAGAAACTAAGGGAACTTTATCATAAATAATGAACTAAGGGTCTCAACTACTTGATTTTGTAAAATTTACTTATTTTAAATAGCGTCATTATATTGGAGTTTAAAATACAACTGACAAAAAGGAAAATTGTTGCCATTCATGTATTCTAATTTGATGAGGAGTTCCAATTAATCGAGTCACCCGTCCCAATAAATTAAAACATATGGAGTATATTTTAGAATATTAATTTAAAAGTTATAATAATGAAAAAAGTTATAGTTTGTGATACTAATTTTGAGAGGAAGTTGGGGCACTAAATCGTTAAAAAGTCATAGTTATATTTAGTGTACAAATTAGAAAACATAAAAGTTAGAGGTACAAAGTTAAAATTGTTAGTAAGTTGGGAATCCAAAAGCACATTTAGTTACATACCTCATATTTACGAATAATATAAACTGATTAGGATATATTGTTAGTTATAGATTCAGTAGTCAAAAACGCGATATGATGAGGTATGTATGTGATATTTTTTCAGAGTGTTTTGAGTTGTTTTCTCTATTTCATTTGAAAGTTGTATAAATATACACTAACAAGGCGGCCATACCCTTATCGTTAAAATTTCTAAAATAATGTATTCATGTACCCGTGTCGTAATGTACGCGTACACACGTCCTTCTTAGCTTTTCAATAAACATTTCTTGTTTTCCTCTTTTCTCCTTCTTGATCTTTTTTGCTCACTAAATATAGTAGTTACAAAATATGTGCATAGATATCGCTTGAGTTTTGTGCTGATTGTAGCTTGAAGTCGCAACATATTTAATTTAGATAAATTAAGGTAATTTCAAGCACGGGGAAGCTAGTGGCGACGGGTTTATCACCCATCATAGTACAATAAAACCGCTTTTGCCTTGTATTATTCCAAAAAAAACCACACTTTTGAGGCTTTGAGCACTCCCATAATATCAAAAAAAAAAATTCTAGCTCCGCAACTCTTTCATGAGAATTGGCAATGGTGTGGACTGTGGAGTGTAGAGTAACAGTCCTAAAATCTGTAATGTTGATGCCTTCATGAATTAAAATTGAATTACAAGTGTAATAAGTTTAAGGTTGTTTGCATTGATTCGTGCTAAGCCAAGACTACAATTTCAAATAAATTTACAATCCGGATATTTTTAGAAATGTTCTTATAATGATAGGATTCCACTGGTTTGATAGTGGATTCTTTTACCTGATAAAAGGTTGGTTTCGGTCAAGATAACCGAATAGCCGAATTTCAAATGTGTTGAGGAATGAGGGCCATATGTGTATATAGTTACACAAGGTATATGCATAATAATCTGAGCTAATTATCAACTTACAAGATCAAATTCCAAAGAGAAGGTGAGCATGCTTATCTTAATTTCTAAAAGGAGAGTGGTTCCATAGTCATGTTCACGCCTATCATTGACAACAAAGTCTCAATTAAGTTGTCTGTTGTGTGTTTGGTCATAATAGTTATGAAATAATAATTGTAAGTCTTTCCTATTGGTTCTAATCGCAACTTCTTTAGTAGTTTGCAAAGCAAGGTAAACTCAAAAACTGCTGAAATTTACCGCAGTACGTAAGTTCAATCTTAAACTATGCGCACTTATCTAAATAATTTGAATTTACCAACAAGCCTTTACCATTTCATCAGTTTTCCTAAATCCTAGTAGCACTATTATTAGGAACAATCAAGGGTGGGGAAAGTAAATTGAGATAATTCTAATATTACTTGCTTACCTGTCTCTGGCTCGTGTTTAACGATCTTTTTAAAGTTTTTGTATTTCTCAAACTATATCTGGGTCATGAAGGTGTTTCCCTCACATATTATTTTTGCTTCTAGTACATTTTCACTTACCATTTGCAGATAAGCAGAGGAAAACTTTTCGCTCCAATTACCTTTTGATATGTAGGGAAGAAGCTGGAAAGAGAAACAATTGTTTCAAGTATCTTAACTTTCCAAAACAATATTTTGGTATTTTAGTTACTTCTTATTGGAATATACAAAAAAAAAGGGAGAGTGATCTCCCATTGCTAATATTGATCACAAGTCACTTGCTGGGTGCTATTAAATCAGCTGGTTTGTTCCCACTTGACTATATAAGTAATTGGTCGTAAGCGACAGTTAGTTGGAAGTTTCTGCTTTTACTCTCATCTTTCTTACTAAGGTAAAACAGACCTTTTCTTTTGTCGTCGTCTTTTATCATTTGCATATTCAGCCAATTTTTGGAATCTTCGATCATTTATAAGGATTATACTTGAAAACTTGTAATATTATAGAGATAATCCAAAAGCTGTTACATTTAACTTATGGGGAAGGATTGAAGCCTCATCTCTTTCTAAACTCAGGTAAAGGAATGAAACTCTTCGATTTGAGTTATTTGACAAAATCGTATTCTCGGGACTTTCTCTTCACCGCACCCGATGTAATGCTAAATAAGCAATGAGTCGATACCCGACCAACATTAAAGCCATAGCTGCCACATCTAGCCACAAATTGTCTAAACCCACGGATTTAACGGCCTGATAATCCACAACTTTACAATATTCCCCTTTTGCACATTCGTAATAGTCGTTCTCATTATACTGAACCCCTAAAAGAAGCTTGTAACAATAGTAGCTATAGCTTAAATACTTTAGCCACACTATAAACGGTGGGATCTGTTGAATATAGTAACCCCCAGCTATTAGAAAGACTAGGGTTGTGACCGAGGCTAAAGTGGTCGCTTGTTTAACATCCATTAGAATGGCACCAAAGGCTAACCCAAGACTTTGAGCTACAAGGACGTTGTAGAGGACGATAACTAGCGAGAGAATGAAAGTGGTTGGGTTAGGTTTAAGCCCACCCATCCAGTATATTATGAAGGTGAATGCCGTTGGGAGTGCGAGCTCGAGTGGTAAGTCTCCGATAGTTCTTGCTAAAAAGTAGGAGGAGAGACGGTACATTCCAGAAGATCGTTCCTTGATTAGCATTGCTCTTTCTTGGGGGAATGTGAAAACGGCGTTGTATAGAGGGTAGAAACCCCAAAACACGGCAAAGAAGAAGATCATAGCAACCTGTATTTGAAAAAAATAAATTAGTTTAGCATTGATATGAAGCAGTAAAACACTAAGAACTTTTGAATTGTACCAAAACCAGAGTCATGTAATTTTAAAGTATGTTGTTTTTGCAGGTATTAAAGTACAATTTTCATCGAAAAACAAAAGGTTTTACAAGAAGATGGTCTCAAAAAGTTTATTTGCTTCTAGATCTCAAATCATTGAGTATGGTTAATTGCAAATTTGCATGTTTGAAAATCACAATTTAGCTCATCCGGCATTTCCCATTTTATCTTTGATTATCAAACAATTAACGAAAAGGGTTGTGGGTCCTTACACGATCTTCAATGTGGGACGTGGGAGTGCGCCACCACAAGAGCCCAGCAAGTGTCGCGACGCTTAAAACTTGGAATATTCGTAGTTTATTGAAGGACTCATATCTTCTCTCCCTCAGGCCCCTTGAAATCAAAACCTTAAATTGATGCCACCAGCTTGTGCACCATTCCTCTGACTTTGTACTTTTTCCTGCATCAAACAAAACCAAATGCAATTTTGATCAGTGTCGGAAATAAAACTGAAATGTCCTAAAAGTTAAAACCGAATAGAACTGACTAAAAATAAGTGGAGGAATGTTCGGATTACGACTTTGGAAGTCCCTTACAAACATTTTTTTTTCAAATGTTTGACAAGTTTTTTGTCTAAAGAAGGGACTTACTTGCGGATGGATCTCTTGAATAGCTGTAACCAGTGACTTCCAAACTGCATAAATCAACTTTCAGCTGTGTTGAAATATTTTTTTCATAAGCTGAAATTAACGCATCCCTCACCGATTTCCGCTCTTGTTCCGTGGCATCTAGTTGCTCAATTGTGTGCTCGCAATCAGGTTTTACTCCTGAAAGTATTTTGTGTTTCACAAGTGTTATTAAGACAATGGTTTAATTTTCTTTTCGTTCTTTGTTACCGATTCTATGATTTAGTGAATGTTCCCTTTATCTTTTTTGTTTGGATCTTCTAGATACAACTAAGGTAACGTTCCTCTGAAAAATTGGTAAGTGGACAGAAAAGATGTTTTTGTGTAAGTGCTCTTAAAACTTTTCATTGTATTCCAAGTAAATGAAACTGCTCAAACTTCATTTCATGATTTGGATCTAGTATCTATACAAATTTGGAAACATGATGATTTAAAAACAAAATGATATTTTCAATACGAGAAGTTGTTCGTAGCATTACCATTGGCGAGGTCTAGTAAGAGATCAGCGGGATTTGTTGTTATAGATGTCGAAAACCCAATAGAAGAAAAATATTCCATTGCTGTTGAAGCAGGACCGTAGTATATGGAACACCCTTCTGAGAGCAAAACTACCTTATCAAACATGTGATAAATTTTGCTTGAGGGTTGGTGAATAGTAGTCACCACAGTTCTACCTCCATTCGCCAGCCTTTTAATGGTGTTCATGATTCGCTGAGCTGTTGTTGAGTCCAAACCAGAAGTAGGTTCGTCTAACAACAACAAGCTTGGGTTGATTAGCATCTCTTGGCCTATACTTACTCTTTTCTTCTCCCCACCTGCAGAAGAAGAAGCACTAATTTTTTAGGGGGTTGTGGAAATTCAAATGAATCATAATGCCAAGTCAAAATACGTACGGTGTTAAACCGCTACTCTAAACAAAAGTTCTACAGAAAATGAATTTCTTATGATCATAGGCAATCACTTTCTACCTACTTGTGTTTCTCAGAACATTTAGTATCTGTTCAGATTCTTCGTTGGATTGGTTTCTCTTCAGTTAATGACATATAAACTTTATATATGGGCTAAATTGAGTAACAAAACTGAAATAATACAATAGTGACAGAATTTAAAGAAATGAAATTATACAGCAGTAAATGAAGGCAGTTTTTTGACAAATTTATGTTTAATTGTTAATAAGTTCCAACAAACTTTACTGAATGAGTAGCCGTAAACAATTTTTAAACAAGTCTCACTATCTCGTTCTGCCCTTGCTCACCTGATATTCCTCGGAAAAGTGGGCCACCAATCATGCTGTTTCGACACTTTGCCAGTCCTAACTCCTCGATCACGTGGTCTACATGTTGACCCTTCTCGTCCTTGGTCAAGCTATTAGGTAGCCTTAGCAGAGCCGTGAAGAGTAATGTCTCGGTCACAGTGAGGTGAGGATATAGCACATCGTATTGTGCCACAAAACCTATTTTTCTTTTTATAGGACCCGCAAAAGGCTGACCATTATAGCTGATTTTGCCTGACAATTTGCCAGTGAGTCGGCCACCAAGGGCTGTGAGGAGAGTTGTTTTGCCACTACCCGAGGGACCTAACATAGCTAGTATTTCACCGGGACAAACCATACCCGTGACCCCGTTTAGTATGGTCTTTTCTACAGATTTTGTTGTAGCACCGAAGCATGTTCCACTCTCCTCCACTCCTACTTTATAAACCACCTCTTCAAACTGCAAAAAATCATAATATCAGACCAGAAGAGAAACCAGGTGGTGGCATGCATAAAGGACCATGCCCCCCTTGCTCTGGAAAAAAATGACAAGACGGTGTTGTTTTACTTCAAGTTTTTTGTCAAAATCCTCCAATTTAGCCATGACCACACCATAATTAAGAAATTATAACATATTATCTGGATTTTGGCCCTTCCCATGATCCAATATTTGTTTCGCCTCTGTGGCGAACAATTTTTTCCTGAGAAGGAGAC
Organism: Primula vulgaris; assembly: GCA_963920805.1. Lineage (NCBI taxonomy): Eukaryota > Viridiplantae > Streptophyta > Magnoliopsida > Ericales > Primulaceae > Primula > Primula vulgaris. The sequence continues at coordinate 10,075,116 of OY987218.1, read as the reverse complement.
TAAGTTAATTGGTGTCTCCTATAGTGTTAGGGCTGTTGTGTTTTCAGAACACTTATCAGTCTTATTATTGTTTGTATTGGTTTCTATTCAAAATTTCAGAATACATTTCTAAGGCCTAACATAATTTAACGTTTGGAAGAATTTGTTTTTCTGTTAATACATTTTTCAGGACAAATGGAAACAACTCTCTGTAAGCATTCCAATGGTGCTGTGTTTTCGGGTGAATAGTTCTTATTCTGTACCGCAAACCACCTTCTCAAATGCTTTTCTGAAGTTTTCCTGTTTTGAAAAAAGCTTTCCGAATATCATCCTAATCATTTTATATATCAAAACTAATGTAAATGAGAACGAAGAACCCAAGAATTCTAAAGGTAAATCATATCAAACTTAATTGCTTCTGTATGGTATGAAAAGAACTCTGATTTCGCGTACTTCTTAATGGTGCTGGTTAGTATAGTACAAGGCTGTTGAGAAAGTAACCAATAGTATTTACTATCGTAATCACATTTATTCTACTCCAGTATATATGCTACAAATGAAAATGGATTACTTCTATTTGTCAAGATGAGGGAGAATAGAAGTACCTTCAAAGTTATGGGACACACCATTTGTAGGAATGATAGTGTACTAAGCTGCACAGGGTAAGCAAGTACAGCCTCTTGATGATTTTCCATTGTGTTACTTTTACCAAGGTTCTAACAAATTTGCAATATCAATTTTAAGCTGGTGTTCAAGTTATTGTTTTGGTGGTCAAGTGCTTTAGTATTACATTGGCTTATATAAGACATAAATATATATAAGCAAAGACACAGCACGGAGGATCTCTCTTTATGTTAAAAGCATGGTTTTAATAATCGCGCTATATTGCGCTATGTTTCGCGAAATAGCGTTTTTCGGCCGAAAAACGCTATGATAAACCGCTATTTGGATGGAAAAACGTTAAATTCGTGCTATAGGAACGCTTTTTACGCTATATTGGACGCTATTTACGCTATAGCGGGTACGGTCCAATAAAAAATGTTTATTTTTTATTTTTTATTTTTTGGTCAAAATTTTAATGAAATTATTGGAGTTTAAAGAGAATCAAACCCCAAAACTCTTGCAAACAAAGTAAATACTCTGGCATCTCAAGTATAATCATTTTGTGATTATTAGTTACAACTTTTTATATATATTTAGTTAATTTTTATTAGATGTTTTGAATTTAATGCTATATTTATATGTATTAAGGCAAAAAAAAAAAACACCGTAAAACGTTATGTAGCAACGCTATTTGCGCTTTTAGCATTTCTCTCGAAAAAACGTTACGGTAGCCATAACGCTATTTTTAAAAGTGCTTTGTGATGTCTGCCTAGCCTCTGTTTCATGGTGGTCTCCCACATTCTACCTTGAAAGAAATCTAACACTAACTCATTATTAATCTCTCTACTACTTTATTTATCAGCTCTTTTCTTATTATTAGTGACTTATTACTGTAAGTACTTCTGCTAACATTGTAGTTGTTAGTAATATTTTAAAGAATATGACTGCTAAGCCGGTGTAAATTGGACCCACAAACCCCGCATAACTGCTACCACCCTTAAACCACGGGTTTCTACTGAACCTGGTTTCTAACACTAAAGCTGGTCGATCTCTTGGTCTCTAGGTTTAAATTTTATTAAGGATTTACTGTAGACAAGTAAGAGCATCTACAGACATTAAAGTGTGTGTTAATTAAAAATGTTAGCTAACTATACAATTTTGTCTCTCCATTAGATGTGTTAAAGTGCGTGTTAACTTTATAGATAATAAAAATATTGTTAAAAATAACAATCTTTTTAAGATTGATACATGGCAAAAAAAAACTGACTCACCCTCACATTTATCACGCATATCTTTTTTATCTCTAACCTACTCTACTATTCTATTTATTTTCTCCTGCATATTTTCTTATTCTTTATTTTCTCTTATTCTCCATAAATATGGAAAATCGGCATTCTTTTCTCAACCCACAATTCAAGTATGATTTTTCTGAAACAACACCCCAATCGAGTTCTCAACAATATTCATATAAAGATATGTTGAAAATAAATAACTTATTTCCCTATTTCTAAAATTATGTATTTTCTGAAATTTGACGCTGAAATTTGGCGGTAATGTATGGTTGATGGAAAAAAACCCAGATAACTACTCTATTTTGAATATTTAATTTTTAATTAAAATAGATAACGTTGTTAAAGTTAAAGCTAATGTGAGTGTTTAACTTAATATGCATATGTGTCATTTAATAGCTTTTTAAATGATGATGTGTCACTAGTTAACAACAAAAAGTTAACAAAACTAATATGGATGCTCTAAATTAATTAAGTTCTAAATTATTACGATACCAACTTGAACACTTACCTAATTATTTTATATCAGTTCCGTCCCTTTTGTATGAGATTGGCCTTTCTTTCTTTTGCCTCTTATCTCATGACGGCATGCTTACTTTATTTTTTTTATTTAATCTCTTTGCAGTAAGCTTGAGTGGAATTGGCTCTTGCAGTTTTAGTTAGCCCAATTCCAGTTAGAAGAGGTGGAAAGTGAGAAACATGCCACTACCCACTAATTAATCCATTAGGTCAGCAAATAAGTTATATACTTGTTTCTCTTATGTTTACTCTAGCAACAGAAAATATATAACTTTCGAAAATCTTGTCTTCTTTTTATTCCATCTTGGGACTGTGGTATTATATATAAAACCTTGGAAACTTTTGACTGGGCCGACTTTGGCTTGAGGAAATGCCGAAAACGTTTGTTTCTTTTTTCGGGACTACAAAATAGTTCAGGAAATAATTTAAGTCGTGTTTCAATTGTATGTATGAAAAACTCACACTTGAACAAACTTGGACCACTATTATAAAGCTGATGGATATTTGAACGTTCACACACATTTCTATTTGATAATTATGCCTAACAGCGTCTTGATATATTAAATTCACATCAGTGGCACTGATTAGTTGATTATAAAGACGATGATTGTGCTTCTACTCACCACAAACACTTAACCAATGGATTTTTTTTGGCCTTTCAGTAATTGCATTCTCTTATTGTGAGTACACTTGTACACAGCTTTGTTATTTTTAATTTATAAATATGCCTCGTGAACAATATGATGCTACTTTTCTGGTTGTTGTGTTTGTACGTTCATGTCCTGGATTTTTAATCGAATAGATCCTTATTAGAACACCTAGCATTAGCCAAATAAGTCGACGATAACAACCAGATTTTCTATGAATTGCATTCACTTTGACACTCTGAACAATCATAATTATGTAAAAAAAATGGCAGTGTTTATAGAAAGAAATGCAGGTTACATAATAGTTAGCTTTCTTTTCTATGCATATTCATTTGCATTGCGGGTGTGTATCCAATGACGACCCAGGCCCAAGTCGAGTAAGACTTGTGCCTTGAGCAATTGGTTTGGGAAAATTTTTACGGGCAACACCCGACTATATTTTTAATATAATTGGTAGTTAAAATAAAAATATTAAAGACTAATTTGTTTACAATGTGTTGCAATAGATCAAATGTTAGATTAGTTTGTTATTTTAGATAGAAGATCATGAGTTCGAAACTCTTTAGTTACAATTTAATTTTGTTTTTATTTTGATTTTGTTGTGTGACATATTAGCTCACATATATATGTATATAGATATAGAAATAGACAACAACAGAGTCTTTATTAATCAGAATATATGAATACAAGTGGACTCTTACCTTCTTTATATAGAAGAGGTTAGGGTTATACAAGGTAGAAAGATCAAGTTAGGCCCACTATGAATAAGGCCCAATACTCAATTAATTCAAATCGAAATTTCGATTTTTACTCTTCGTAATTATCAAGTCGACTAGACTTTTCAGGATAATCCGGATCATGAGCCATCAACTTAATGATAGGGCTAAAAGTTTAAGAAATGCTGCATTTTTGTGAACAACAATAATCATGTGACCTTATTGTCGATGCATCAACCATAACCATTTATATTTATGCTCCATCTTATGGTTGGATAAGTCCACAATAACTCCTTCAATTCTTTACAAGAATTCTACGAGTTCATTTCGTGATCTTTACACATACTAGTCTTTCAAAATGAGCATTAGTGGCATGAATTTCGGATTAATCACGAAATATATTCTCATAGAGAATCCAAATGCGATGCGATTATAAATCAAGCATCGTATTTTGACCCGGGAATATCTCATCCGGTCAATGCCACAATATCAAAATGCTCTTATCAATCGACGATAGAGGAATGATAGTACAGACAATCATGTCTTAGCATCTAAATCATTTATCATTTCGACGACAGACGAAATGATAAGGTAACTTTAAATTCTTTAAAGAATGTGTTAGCAACCACTTGAAAGACATTTCAACTCTTTTAAAATACGCTTTTGGTCGTATTGAATGGAGGCTATGTAAAGAAATTTCAATTCTTTCATGAGCTATTACCAGATAACACTGGTTTTCTCGACTATTTTATAACTCAACAAGGTACGGCAGGACCTGCATGAGTATAAAACCTCATATTTAACAAATCAATTTGGTTTTACCAAAGATTTTGATTTGGAACGATAGGTCCAGAATCGTTGTCACTGAGTACTGTTTTAGGCAAATAGTTGGTGAAATTATGTGGTACACTGTTACCCACTATTTCCAAAAAAATCAACTACCACACAAATATTGCCTAAAATTTCATAATTTAAAGTTTGGTCACATTTGTCAAATGAATTTGCTCAAAGCACTTTAAATTATTTCGAGAAATTTCGTAAACAGGAAAACCATAATCCAAAATTATGTGCAAATGGAAAAATCATAATACAAATCGAAAAACATAATCCAGATGAGCGAAAAAATGGCTCAATGATTTATCAAAATCAATAAAGAAAGGTACCAAACTTATTTGAGCCACAAAACCGGGGGTCTCAAGAGTTTTCTTTCAGTTATCTTTAACCACATTAGCATCGGGTTTTTCACCTTTATAATAGTTTTGAACTATTTAAGGAGCAACCGTGCATGACCTTTGTCTTTATAGCATAGAGCTGCCTCCTTGAGCATTATCTCTTGCTTTGTGACACCGGACCATATTGTTCCTTTCAATTACTGTCTTGGAGCCACATGTTTTCGATTTTGACGATTGTCTAAAATCTCTCTTGGCTAAATGATTCATCGGGATCGCAACAGTTCGAGACAAATAACACTTGTCTCGGTTCTCGATTTGTGGAAAAAAATATATACACGAAGAGCATTAATATCGGGCAAACAATTTGCCATTGATCCAATAACAGACGGGCGATAAAGGAACATGGTGAATATAAATTGACGATACTGCTTATGAATACAATTTCCAAGCTAGTATTTTTGGTGAATGATTGCTCCAATATGTCAATTTCAGACATTTTTTCACCATAGACGTCATCACGTCTCAAATGTGGCGGCGGAATAAAATCAACGCATTAGCATTTATCCTGATGGTAACAACAAACTCATGTTTTACTCATCAAAGATGGCATCCAAAAAAAATTTTGGGCATCACATTTTCACACATCAGGGTGAGTAACATGTGGTGACGGATTAAAATCAACGTTTAAACAGTCATTTCGCAAGTATGTTTTTATGATTTTTTTCTCATCATAGATGGCATCCAACATGTGTTGGGAGTTCTATATTATTTATCATATAAAACGACTAGTTTATATGTTTATGGTTTGCATAAGCATAAACTTTATTTCGAAACGACAGGTTCGAAAAATAGTTTTACTGTTTAATGTGAATAGGTTCTCATTGATCGAACGACAAGTCGATACAGAGACACCAATTCGGCGAAACATACATCACTATATAAACACACTCGGAGAAATTATTATTTAGTCAACTCCTTTCGGTAGCTCTACTTGAAAAACGACCAGCAAAGACGGTGAGGGTGGAGGACACGAATGCCACTTAAAACCCGACCTCATTAGGATATCGACTTCCGTCTATATCTTTCCTAGACATCGTATCCAAATAGGTGAGCCTATTTAGGAAAGGTTCATAATTTTTCCAACTTAAATGTGAAAATATATGATTTTGCAAATTATCATATTTTAAACAAGTGTACATGGCAGTAAATAAATACATAGATCGTATGTATCTAGATTAACCACGTATATATATAAACAGGGACTAAATATATTTTTAGGATTTATCTGATCATGCAGTAATTTTGGTGTTATAAACAAATCAATTCAAGATTATCAATCAATTCATAAAGATTCTAACATACCAAATCAAATCAATTATATCTAATCCAATAATTAACTGGCATATGTGATATTTATATATATGGTAATAACAAAAGATAGAATTATGCTAACAAGATATCAATCAATTATTTACTATTTATTGCCATGTGAATAATTCTATACGTGGTAATTTTAACATGCAAGCAAGCAATATATTTTTAATTACCAATCAATTCTATATATGGTATTTTTTTTTTATATAACATGCAAATAGGTTAAATTTACATGGAAACGTATCAATTTATTCAATTAACATGCAATTTTTATTCACTTGCCTTTTAATAAAAAAATTTATGCATGTGTGTATATTGACCGAATATCATATTTTATCAATCATATGTACTGTTTTCGTATAAGTATTATACTACAGGACCATGTGTGTAATTTCAGCAAAGTATATATCTATTTACATCATTATTACATATACAGTCCAGAATTTCAGACAAATTTCAGTTTAGTCCTTGTGTAATTTACAGAATAGTTTACAGCTTTCAGAGAATTACAAATCAGTACATATGTTTCAGTTTGTTGCAGATTTAATCCGACAGATTAATACATGTTTTACAAATACATGATTTTCGATTTACAAATCGATTATATGTGACGTTGCATAGTCTATTAATATATCAATCACATGGTTACATATCTATGTTTTTTAGGTGATCATGTTATACAGTTGTAAACGATTAAACATGCAGATAATACAATAACATTACCATAACACTACAATATCCATATTTTATATATAAATCATGGTGGTTCAATTTTATGTAGTAACAAATCTAATTACACATGCAATTTTCTACCATCACAGTGATAAAAAAAATTATACATTCCTTCTGTTATTTTGGTGAAGGCCGATTGAACTAAAAAATTCAAAATTTTGTCGTATGTTTAGAACCCAGTATTCGAGCTGTTCTTTGAACAAATATCACAATCTTCTATTCTCCGCGAGCAAAGTGCTGATAACGTGTTGTGTGACATATTAGCTCACATATATATGTATATAGATATAGAGAGAGAATATAGAGAGAGACAACAACATGATCTTTATTAATCAGAATATATGAATACAAGGGGATCCGAACCTTTTTTATATAGAAGAGGTTAGAGTTATACAAGTTAGAAAGCCCAACTTAGGCCCACTATGAGTAAGGCTCAATAGTCCAATAATATCCTACAACAGATTTGTATTTATCGAGCAACAAACCAAATTCGAGCCTTAGGCATTCCGTGATATCGGGCCGCCACCGTGTGTATCTATCTTTTTTCGTATGAGTATATTAGTAATTTGTTTTATATGTAACATTGTGTTATTAAAGGACTGATTTGTAACCATTCTTGAATAAGTGTATTAAACTGTAAATTGGACTTTGACAGACCAATTACGACTTTGACAGACCAATTGAGTGTACTCTGTAACTTGAATGACCGTTTTGTAATTAGGAGAAACTATATTATAAATAGTTTCTCAGTTTATTATTTTGATATATGAAAATTCATTTTACAATATCTCTCTCTATATATATATTCTGCCTAAAATCGTTTATATATATATATATATATATATATATATATATATATATATATATGTATTAATCAACCTCATATAGAGATTTGTGATTTTCTACATGGTATCAGAGCAGTATATGATATTACGCTGCGTTAATTTTGAAGATTTATCAGTTTTCTTTGAAGAATATGGTTAAAGATTGATCGCGCTAGGGTTTTATGTCAGGGTTTATTTCGTTGCTCGTCTCAATTCGCCATCTGGTATATTCTAATCAACTATTACTTTAGCTTGTTGATTAGTTGGTGTTTCTGGAAATTATCTGAAAAATTAGGGTTCTTGAATATTCGAATTGGGGGTTTTTGCTTTACAATTCAGCAATTGATTAAATTGATTCCAAATAAGAAGATTTCTTGTTTTTTTTAGAAATATGTCTGAAGACTTGGCTAACAATAATAGGGATAATAATTCACCTATACACAATCAACAAATAACCACTATGAGTCCTTATTATATAGGCACAAATGAAAATACAAGCAATAGTTTAGTTAATCCCTTGTTATCAGGACTTAATTACCATTCTTGTAAAAGATCCATGGAGATCTCTATAGGGGCTAAGTCAAAACTGGGTTTTGTTAATGGTAGTCTAGTTTGTCCACCAATAGATGATTCAATGCATGGGGCATGGTTACAATGCAATTTGATTGTGATGTCATGGATTATAAACTCAGTAAATAGTGAGATTGGGCAGTCTATTTTATATATGGATAGTGCTGCTAAGATGTGGAGAGAACTTACAGAGAGGTTTGCACAGGGTAATGAGGCTAGGCTATATGAATTAAATCAGGATATACATAGTACTGTACAGAATGATCTTACAGTTTCTGCTTATTTTATCAAATTAGAGACATTATGGAATCAATTAAGTATTCTTAGCCCTCTTCCTAGGTGTACTTGTGGTATAACAGGAGGGTGTACTTGTAATTTCATGGGAGCTATAATTGCTAGAGAACATAAGGTTTTTAAGATGATCTTCTTGATGGGATTAAATACTAGGTATGCTCATGTAAGAAGTCAGATTCTTTTAATGAAGCCTCTTCCTTCTTTAAATGATATATATCAATTGGTTAATCAAGATGAAAAACAACAAAATTTGGGGGTGCAGAGTATAAATCTGGGTAATAATATGGTTCTTGCCACTCAACATAATCAGAATTTTAGACCATCTTATAATCAAACTTTTAGGCCACCTAGTAATCCAGTTTCCAGACCTTTTAGGCCTTTATTTGGTAGAGGAAATTCAATGAAATATTCTCACTATGGATCTATTAAGCATATAAAAGAGATATGCTATAAGTTGCATGGGTATCCACCAAATTGGGTTTCTAGACCAAGGGGTTTTAATTCTAATTTTGGGGAAAATAATATGGTTCATCAAGTTTCTTATCAAGGAGAAGAAAATTATGGGGAGAACCAGTATGGTATGGGTAATGGTAGAATTGGGTGTCAGGCTGGTATGAATAATCATTTGGAACAAACCCCTTTTCATTCACCTTATCCTATGATTCAGCAGGGTAGTGATAGGATTTCTGGTCCAGAACAGCAGAAGAATGGTTTAGATAACCAAAACCAAGCTGCTACTAATATTCAGGATACTACATCATTTCTTTCTAATATGGTGTATACATGCATGTCAGGTACACATGATTTCTTTCCCTTCTCTAATGCATGTCAGAATAGTTATCAAACTACTTTATTAAATAATAATGATTTATGGATTATTGATAGTGGTGCTAATGAGCATATGGTGAATTCATTAGTACATTTTGATAAATTTAAAGAAGTAGTGTCTCATGTTAACCTGACAAATGTACAAATTGCTAATGTAACACATATAGGTACTGTAGTTTTTAAAAATGGAATTACTTTGTATAATGCCATGTGTGTGCCTTCTTTTGGGTTTAATTTAGTATCTGTTAATAAAATAACCAAGGATTCTTTTTTGTCTGTTACTTTTAATTCACAATCATGTTATATTCAGGATCAGGCCTCTTTGAGGATGATTGGTAGGGCTGAGGCAAAGAATGGTTTATATGTTTTCAAGAGAGCTGAAGGTGTTAGTTGTAATAGTAGTTTTTTTTACAGAATAAGCCTAATATCTGCCATCTTAGGTTAGGACATCCTTCTATTCAAGTGTTAGGCTTACTTTCTAATGATGTAAAAGTCAAGTTTACTACTCAGAATTGTACTCCTTGTGATGTTTGTCATGTAGCAAAACAACATAGACTGAGTTTTCCTTTAAGAAATAATAGTGCTACTCATGCTTTTGAACTAATACATTGTGATATTTGGGGTCTTTATGCTACTGCTACTTATGATGGTTTTCATTATTTTTTAACTATTGTAGATGATTTTACAAGATGTACATGGATTTTTTTATTAAAACACAAATCTAAAACTGCTACAATATTACCCAATTTTTGTAACATGGTTGAAAATCAGTTTCAGTATAGGATTAAAATATTAAGGAGTGATAATGGTACTGAGTTTAATTTGCTTGATTTTTATGCTAAAAATGGTATTATTCATCAAACAAGTTGTGTTGAAACACCACAACAGAATGGTATAGTAGAAAGAAAGCATCAACATCTTTTAAACATGGCTAGAGCTCTTAGATTTCAGTCTTTTTTGCCTTTAAAATTTTGGATGATTGTGTTTTAAATGCAGCTTACTTAATAAATAGAACACCATCTCCTTTACTGATAAATAAAAGTCCATATATATTCCGGCTAAAATCGTTTATATATATATATATATATATGTATATATATATATGTATATATATATATATATATGTATGTATTAATCAACCTCATATAGAGGTTTGTGATTTTCTACACATTCCGTGATATCGGGCCGCCACCGTGTGTATCTATCTTTTTTCGTATATTGGGGAGATGAAGATGGAACGTTTTTTTGTAATTACCTAAGAAAAATGTGCATAAAAAACCCATGTGAAAGACTGAAAGGCATTCACATACGGGCAGATGCATAAAAGTGAAAAGCAAACACTATCAAGTATAAAAATTGATTCTAGTATATCCATCTTTCGCATATTTCCCCCTCCTTTCTTGATAGAACATCACTAGAGTGGCATTATTAGTTGAATAAGAGATCTTATGAGAAGTTATCCTTGTTATTTATAGTCAATATTCTCGATAGTGTATTAATAAAATACAAAAAGATGAAATCTTCTTCATGATTTTTGTTTTGCTTTTTATTAGAATCATTTGAAAAAATCTTATCGTATAGGGCATATAGAAATGGTTTATGATGCTGAAAAATTGCAGTCTTCATAGTTTAGAAAATAAGCAAAGTACTTTCTCCAAATAATGATATTATTAATTAATTTTGGTCATAATACTATTAGTTTCTTGAGTATCATCTATATTCTGATTAAGTTATTGCTTCAAGTTGAACTTTGTTTGAGCCAAATGATAGCAATGGCATATGATCCGTTTGGCACCAATTTTAGGTTGAGTTGATATGACAAAAAACTATGCTGGAACATTTGGTCACAGAAGGAAACAATTTTTTCCTGCTGAGGTGATGCCATTTAACTGCTACTATATATATTTGATTTTAGGGAAAATTATAATTTTGTACACCAAACTGTATGTAGTTAAGAAAATGCATATCCAGATTTCAACATTAACAATTTACATACCTACTTAATACACTTCAGCCAATCAACATATCGCCGTTAAATAAGATAACGGAAATATATAAATGACATATTTACCCCTGTTTTTTATTCTTATTTACAATGCCACGTCATCACTCTCATTTTCCTACTAGTTAAATACAACATTGATACTCAAAGTATTAAAAAAAGTATTTTTTACCAACTACACTTTAGAAACAAGTTAAATTAGTATTTTTACTTTAAATTTAAGCTATCAAAGTCCTTAAGCATTTAAAAAAATTACAAAATTACGTTAAAAAAAACCAAAATTTGAATACATTCAAAAGCTCTAAATTTAAGATATAATGCAAATATAAACAATTTGAGCTATTGGTACTTATTAAAAAACTTAGGTAAAATATAGGGAGTCGTAATGAAATTAATGGTATAAAACAGAAACCAAGAAAAAGAAAAATAAAAGTTCAAAAAAGTGGAGAACCGGAGAAAACCCGAAAAAAGGGTAAAAAAAAACAAAACCAAGAAAATTTCAAAATCACAACAAAAAATAAAATAAAATTCAAAAAAGTCGAGAATCCAAAAAAACTCAAAAAATGCTGAAAAAACCTTTAAAAAGGTCAGTAATCCGAAAAAACCCAAAAAAAAAACTAGAAAAATCTAAAATAAAAAAAATGAAAAAAGTTCAAAAAAGTCGAGAACCCCGAAAAAACCCAAAAAAGACTAAAAAAACATTTACAAAAATCCGGGAACCCGAAAACCCCCCAAAAAAATGGTAAAAAACCAAAAAAAAACCAAGAAAATCCAATATGACAAAAAAAATGAAAAAAGTTTAAAAAAGTCGAGAACCCGAAAAAACCCAAAAAATGCTGAAAAAACCTTTAAAAAGGTCGGGAATCCGGAAAAAAACCCCCAAAAAATGGTTAAAAAAAACAAGAAAAAATTAAAAATCCAAAATAACAATAAAAAAGAAAAAAAGTGAAAAAAGTTCAAAAAAGTTCAAAAAAGTCGGGAACCCAAAAAGTTGTAAAATATTTATAAAAAAAAACGAGAAAAATCCAAAATAACAAAAATAAATAAAAAAAGTGCATAAGAAAAATGTATACACAATCAAATTTTCCGGCATTTTCGAACTTTTTTTATTTTTTTATTTTTTTGTGATTTTGGATTTTTCTTGATTTTTTTACTTTTTTATACCATTTTTTTTGGGTTTTTTTGGGTTTTCGACTTTTTTTAAGGTTTTTTCAGCCTTTTTTGGGTTTTTTCAGGTTCTTGACTATTTTGAACCTTTTTATTTTATTTTTTTTGTACTTTTGGATTTTTCTTGTTTTTTTTTTTTTTTATCATTTTTTTGGGTTTTTTGGAGTTTCCGATTTTTTTAAAAGTTTTTCCGGCCTTTTTTGGGTTTTTTTTCGGGTTCTCAACTTTTTTGAATTTTTTTCATTTTTTTTGTAATTTTGCATTTTTCTTGTTTTTTTTTTGTTTTTTAACATTTTTTTGGTTTTATTTCGGTTTCTCGGCCTTTTTAAAGGTTTTTCCCGTATTTTTTGAGTTTTTTCGGGTTCTCAACTTTTTTGAACTTTTTACATTTTTTTTTGTTATTTTGGATTTTTCTTGTTTTTTTTTTATTTTTTACCATTTCTTTGGGTTTTTTCGGGTTCCCGACTTTATTAAAGGTTTGTTCAGCATTTTTTGGATTTTTTCAGGTTCTCGACTTTTTTGAACTTTTTTCATTTTTTCATTTTTTTGTAATTTTGGATTTTTCTTATTTTTTTACCATTTTTTTGAGTTTTTTTCGGGTTCTCGACTTTTTTGACCTTTTTATTTTTATTTTTATTTTTTGGAATTTTCTTGGTTTTTTTTTTTACCGTTTTTTTTTGTTTTTTCGGATTTCCGACCTTTTTAAAAGTTTTTTTTAATATATTTTGGCCAATTGAATGTGTTTTAGGCATTTACTCTCTATATAATGTTAGTTTTTCTTTAATTTAATTAACATCTTTGGATCAAACTTAACATCTAAAAGTTAACCTTATTATTGACATTTAGATCTGATCAAATGGTTCACAATTATTTAATAAGCAAAATGACTGATTTACCCTTGAAAAATGCACATGTGATCGCACACGACCAGATTTAACAGAAGTTTATTAATAGAAATTCAGTAAGGTGTGTTGATCGGATGAAATCATATAGGTGGGTATACAAATTGTTAATGTTGAAAGATGTGTATGTATTTTCTGGAAAAAAATACGATTAGTGTACTGTACTACATGTGTTTAACGATTTAGGTACCATACTATCACTCTGTTACAATTGAGGTTCTGAACTATCATAATGTTCACAATTCAGGTACCGACATTTAATTAATTGAACGGAAATTAGTTTCACTTTTCATTTTGGTCATGTTCTTTCTAATTTGTATAAATATAACAATTAATTTTTTAAAATGTCTCATTTTAGTATAAATTTAAAAAAATCAGATTTTTTTTTAAAAAAAAAACCAACTTTTTTTTGAAAAACCTTTAAAAAAAATAGGAAACCCGAAAAAAGCACGAAAAAATGGTAAAAAAACCAAGAAAAATCTAAAAAAACAAAAAAATTCAAAAATACCCAAAATCGGTAAAAAATAAAAAAGAAACCCTAAAAATCAAAAAATCAAAAATCACAAAACAATGAAAAAACGTTCAAAAAAGTCGGAAACCCGTAAAAAACCCGAAAAACAGTAAAAAAATTGTTAAAAAAGCAAGAAAAATCAAAAAATCCAAAATCACAAAAAAATAAAAAAAAGTTCGAAAAAGTTGAAAAAAAGCCGGAAAGTCAAAAAAATTTAATTTTTTTTAAATAACTTGCAATTGTTTTCAAATGACTAAAAACGACTTCAATTGACTTAAAAATGACTCCAAAGGAAATGACTAAAAATGACTTCAAATGACTTAAAAATGAAATGACAGTAAACAATTGCAAGTTATTTTAAAAAAAATTGACTTTCTGGCTTTTTTCGAATTTTTTGAATTTTTTATTTTATTTTTTGTGATTTTGGATTTTTTGATTTTTCTTGGGTTTTTAATATTTTTTTTACTGTTTTTCGGGTTTTTTTACGGGTTCCCGACTTTTTTAAACGTTTTTTCATTGTTTTGTGATTTTTGATTTTTTGATTTTTAGGGTTTATTTTTTATTTTATTTTTACCGATTTTGGGTTTTTTCGGGTTCCCGGTTTCTTTGAACTTTTTTTATTTTTCTTGGGTTTTTTTACCATTTTTTCGTGGTTTTTTCAGGTTTCCTGCTTTTTTTAAAGGTTTTTTCAAAAAAAAATTGGTATTTTTTTTTTCTATTTTAAAATTCTGATTTTTCTGAATTTATACTAAAATGAGACATTTCTGAAAATTAAGGGTTAGATTTATATAAATTACAAAAAATATGACTAAAATAAAAAATGAAACTAATTTTCATCCAATTAATTTAATGTTGATACCTGAATTGTGAACATTATGATAGTTCAGTATCTCAATTGTAACAGAGTGATAGTATGGTATCTAAATCGTTAAACACGGGTAGTACAGTATACTAATTGTATTTTTTTTCCAATTTTCTTAACCACCAATAAGTCGGTGCACAAAACTATAATTTTCCCTTGATTTTATAATATTTTGTTCTGTTTTCAATAAAACTTTTGATCCTTCACATTGTGTTATCATTTTAAAAGGAAGGGCATATGTATATCAGATAATCTCTTGTTGCAAAAATGTAAATAATTTTGTAGAAAAGGCTAAATAGAATTTTAGTTAAAATTTACTATTAAATGCCTTATTTTCTTGCTTCTGTAATCAGAAAAATTAATTTCCAAAATCCAAGGCTTTGAGACAAAAAAACTAGGGTAAATTTTGGATTGGATCATGAAAACAAAACTATTTAAGGATTGGTCCATGAAACTGAAACTAATTAAGAATTGGTCCATTTCCCCTAACTAACCAATAAAAATGTAAAAAATCAGAAAAAATGAAAAAATTCCAGAAAATAAAAATGCAAAAATGAAAAAATAAAAAAAATATGAAAAAATAAAAAAATAAAATAAAAGAGGCAAAACCCCGAAAAAACACGATTTTTTTTTAAAATCCCAAAAAATAAAAATAAAATCCCAAAAAATAAAAAAAAATCCGAAAACGCAAAAAAAAAACAATTCAAACTGTTTTTAAAATAGTTCAGACTGTTTTTAAAATGACTTAAAAATAGTTCAGACTGTTTTTAAAATGACTTAAAAAAGTTCAGACTGTTTTTGGTTCAGACTGTTTTTAAATTTTTTTTACTGTTTTTGATTCAGACTGTTTTTGGTTCAGACTGTTTTTAAAAAAGTTCAGACTGTTTTTAAAAAAGTTTCAGACTGTTTTCTTCCTTAGTTATGCCAGAATTTCGTGATCTTACTTATAAATCACAGTCGTTATTACATTGTTTTTTGTTCTTACTGTTGGCACTGGTAAGTTAGTTCAGAGCTGATGGACATGGATCTCTCCAAATCTCAAACCAATATTAATACCGATCAAGTTATTATTAAAGATATTAATAATAATAATAATCCTCCTAATAACGAGGAGGAAGATGAAATAATTGGCGTGAATAATAGGAAAAATGAGAATGACGATGATGATGAGATTGTTCCAAGCTATGATTTTCACCCGATTCGTCCTCCGCCACATCATCACTCCGGTTCCGAGGTTCCCGCAGGATCTAGGGTAATATTTTCATCTCTTATATATATATATATATATATATATATATATATTATATGTATATGTATGTGTATGTGTATGTGTATGTGTGTATGTAGAGAGAGAGAGATTTGGGGGAGAAATTACTGGGCTTTTCTGTTGAAATTTGGGAGGTTTTTTTTTAGAGAGAGTGATAAATTAAAAATAAATAGAATTAGGAGAGGTTTTATATTTAATGAGTAATGGACCAATCCTTAATTAGTTTCAGAAATAATGGTCCAATCCTTAATTAAATTTTATATCCGGAGCAATCATTAAATACTTTTGTTTTGGTGATCCAATCCTTAATTTTCTCATAAAACTACTCTGAAGCTTTAACAAATAGAAGCTGAAGCAAAGTAGTCTTTTATTTGCTAACTCTAAAAATCGGGATTGTAACAAACTAACACTTGTATAGAAAACAAAAGACCGTTAAACATTCGAACAAAGCATGCCTTTTGAATTTTGATGTAAAGAATTTATGCTTTCCTTGCTATTCAATATTCATCGTTGATTCCCTAAATAAAGAAAAAATAGAAAGCCACAGACAGTTGAAAGAATACTGAGACCTGAATTTTCCTAAATCAATGGTTAATTTCTTTTTAAAGCCAATTGGTTACACATCAAAATATACTTTTTAAAATGCTCTTGTGTGTTTTAATCCTTTGAAGTTTCTTCTTTTTCGGTGTTGTTTTCAATATTCGTCTTTATCGCCCAAGTTGAAGATGTAGATGGCCATTATAATTTCTTATAGTCAATTAAATAAGTAAAGTGTTTATTTTTAACTTAAAGTTGGGTGTTAATGTGTAGTTAGATGCTTAGCTAATTCAAGTGAACCCCTAATAAATATTCCACCTTTCCTACACTTCCTTTTTATCTCTCATTATTAGTTTACATTTAGCTAGTGAAAGAAATGATTAAAGATGAACCCATCAATGATATTCTAATATTCTTCTATATAATATGTATATTCTGTACATGCGGTTTTGAAAAGCACTAAAATAGATCAAGATTTTGGTGATTGTGGGTCTCAGTGGGTGCACATGACATTTGATGGTTTTCTGTCCTAATATATATCAACTAGTGTTTTTTTAACTCTTTATCATTAGAGAGATTAAAATTGTAATTATAGTGCCCTAAACCTTTTAACTAATTATACATATCCTCTTTTCCTTTGATAACTTTATTTATAGCTTCGTAAGTTTGGGTGAGTAATATAACGATAGTCTACATGATTTATATTCCACCATACATCATTGTGAGAGGATTTAGTACGAAAATTCGATTGCTTTTTTGTCCCCACTCATCCCACCACAAATGGTGTATAGAGGAGAGTTAGAAATTTGTGAAAATAATAATTCTATCAAAATTCTCTTTTATCCAAATTTGAACCGATCGACTCCATATACAAATTGATTGAACACCACCAAAGGGGTTTGTTACTTTGTATAAATCAGAAGTCTCGGTGATAAGTACAAGTATGTTACAACGCGATTCTCAACACCAAGAAGAGGCCGTTGGTTTTGTTGTATCGAAAAGTAATATATAAATAACACAAAATAAACAGTTTAATTTATTTATGAAATGAAATATATGGGCTGGTTTTACTAATTCCGACACTATAGAACTGAAAAAGGAAAGACAAAAAATGTCGGACAGAATAGTATAATTACTAACTATTGAACTGAATTATAATAAATAAAAACTGTTAGACAAAATAATATAATTAATAAAGTGCTGGAATGAACTTAATTAACTGAAAGTCTGAAATATACTACTAAACTAAATATAGAATGAAATTACTAAATATAACTAGTACTATCTCCCGCTCTGTCTCTTCAAACGTAGAGGACGGACTCAATGGATACTCGAGGGGGTAAAATCCCTAAGCAAAACCGGAAACCATAGAATCCACATTCAAGAGAAAAACTCAATAACCAAGTTGCTTTTACAATTTTACATGTTTTTTTTTTGCAATATTCAGATGGTTTATGATTGAATTTCGGAAGAAAAATACATCGTGTCATTATTAACTACTCCATGCTAACGGAAAAAGACAAATGGACAACTCAATGTGGAATTATAAGTACATTATCTGATTATGATATCTCATGCCGGTTTATAGTGTACTATGATTAAAGAAAACGAAAAAATATTCTAGTTGCTATGTGACTCGTGTTAGCAGTGACGGAATCATGATTGTAAAATGAATGGCTGATTTTCTATAAAAATAAAATAAAATTACGCCTTATATGAAGTTATTTTATGGAATAGAGGGCTGAAACACTAAAATTTAAAGGTTCCGATCAAAATACAGAGTAAACCTGTTTTTTCATTAAAAAAAAATTAAAATGAAAGGGGTGGTAGCCCATGACTACCTGTCTCTATACCTACTTACTTCCATGCGTGGCAGTGTCTGGTTTGGTGCTATTTTGAGAAGTTCGTTTCCAAATTAACAGCACAACTGCACAACACAAGGCACCATACCTCTATAGGTTTAGCTTTGATGTCTTCTCATATTTTGTTTTTGTTTTCGACAAAAAAATATTTCTTAAATCAAACAAGTCTATGTAAGTTACTAATTAATTTAGAATATTTTCATGACATCCCTCTAGAAATGCTTTCGGAACGAGTTTAATTTGTATGGATTAGGATCCTTTGTGATCTATCATTAGACTGAGAGCATCACCATCATTCTCTGTAAACAACTCATCTCCACATAATTTGAACATTTTTTAGCAAAACACTATTTGCATCAGTTTCTTTGAGACTCTTCAAATTTTAGAGAGAGATGGAGCACCTCTGTGTATATCCGGAGTGTGTCTTCTCCTTATTATATTAACTTATTATTTAAACATTACTTTTGTTTTTATTCCCTTTCTTTAGCCACCACAGTAATAATGAACTTTCATTTATTTACTATTGTTTTATTGCAATAGAGATTTTGTATATGTTACAAAATCTGAATGACTTATCAAGTACTTAAAAACACTCAAATTACAGTAAGGCATATGAAAATGCTCTCATATACATATTTACACTACATATCCCAACAATTGTTTACTACTCTAATTTTTTTTTAATCATTGTTTACTACTCTATATTCAAACACCTTACCTCAAAATTCAAATGAAATTCAATCCATGTCTATACAAAAAATATATTAAAACTTTTATATCAGTTTATATCTTTGAGGGATTTGTTTACTAATGTGAAATACGAAATATCATTCATTTATTCTAACAAGTATGAACACTTTAGTACTTGAACAAAAACAATTTTAAAAAGGTCAAGTAAATATGAAATATCATATCATATTTTGTATGTTATAAGATTAAACAAAAAACTAAGGTATGTGAAACCCAATGTCCGATTTTCTTATTAGCTTAATTCTATATTCTTTTGTAGGGAATGTTTGTAGTTTGTAATTACTGATATATATGAGAATTTATAAGGAAAATGATCGATGTCAAAGCTACAAACGGTGACGTTTAATAGACAGATGGAAATGTGAGTCCAATTGACGATGAGTTAATGGCACAGGATCTCAATCCTTAATTTCTACACTTGTATATTTCGTTTTGAAAAGAGTTCTATAAACATCTACTAGCAAAGTAGCAAGTGTTGCTAGAATTTTACAGTAATTGCAGTTAAAGCCATAACTTCACACTCAGTAATAGTAGTGTAAACCCGATGCATTATATTATTTAGGATATGTATCCACTGAAAACTCAACACATATTAATAAATCCAAAAATAACTACACTAAAATTAATTCAAAATTAAAACTAAATTTTTTTATTAGCTGACACAATTAATTATAGTACGTCGGGTTCATATACGTTCTTTATATTTCTTAGCTACAAACTTTTGGATAATTACAGAAAAAACATAGAAGTCAATGCAACAAATAACTTTATTACTCTGAATTAATACACACTATTACAATCTATCTCGCAATGCTTGGTAAACGCTAATAATCTAATAATTAATCCTACAAACCGGAGTGTAAATACTTGATAAATAAGTAAAAAAAAAAAAACTTAGAGAAAATAATTGTCTTTAAGACTTGAATACAATTTATTTTGGGGTGATTGCCAGATCATGATCTTTATGTATTCCGAGCCTTTACATTTATAGGCAAAATAATTTGAACCGCTTGTCAGTTTCTTTCTTGTAACATTGACGGTCGATGTCCCCTCTTCTCTCGAATTTGATAGCTTACATGTGTCGCATACCGTTAGCAATCTAAGTGCCCACTAATTCCGTCGATATGTTGCACGGATACGCTTATTATATCCGATACGGATACGCGGATACGGATTTTAAAAAAAATTAGGATACGATACGGATAGCATACGGTAATAATTATTATAATAAAAATTATTATATATATATATATATATATCTACAAAATATATTGCTACCGACTAATTTTTACTTATTAATCATTATCTGGAAATACAATTCACCAAAAGATATTCTATAATATGTAAGTACATATCTATATTTGTACTTTATTATAAATAACAAATATATATGTTATACTAATATAGCATGTATGACTCATTACTTTAATGGGCTTATGATACTTTGCCTTAAAATTGTAAATAAGTATAAATTTTCAACCCCACCGTATCTTGAAACCTATCGATGAAACATTGTGAAGTATCATTGAAGTATTAGATAGGTCAAACTTTTGAAAAGTTAAGTATACGACATTTGAAGTATCCGATACGAGTATCGGATTGATCAAACCTTTGAAAAAAAAAGGATACGACATTTGGAGTATCGGATACCATATCGAAGTATTGCGAGAGTATCGGGAAAGTATCGGTATCCGATATGGCAATTTAAAAAAAAATGGAGTATCCGTGCTACATAGGTTGACACGTGTTCGCTCTCACGAAATGAGTTTCATATAGATCTTTACCATCCTAGTATAAGGTAAAAGTTTTGGTCCGCAACACACATATGTGCATGGTGTTTCTATAATGCTATTTCGGTGGTCGAGCATGCTTGGTCTTTTAATCTGATCTACTTTGCTTTGTAGATAGGCGTTAAGGACGGGTCCAAGATCGGGGAAAGGGGAGCACCGACAATGAAATCATAGATTCACATCATGCCTCGCTAGAACATGATCAAGTCCGTATGTTTTCGTGTTAACTCAATCATTAAAACACAATTTACTACTAGCATTTATCGATCGTGATATAATCATATAATGTAGAAAAACAGGGGACCACAGTTTTAGGTGCAACTTTTGGCCCATATTTTCAAAATAAAAAGAAGATCTGGAGATCTATTGAGATATACTACCAAAGACGAAGATAAGAAAACCTTTTGGCACTATAGGCAGTTTAGATATAGGTATTGCTTCAAGTGATTTCTTTTCAATCTTTTCATGTAACATCATGTGTACATCTTTTCCAACATTTTGATGTTGGGCATCATCGATAGCTTGCTTGAATAGTTGACACCTCAAAGAAAATATGAAAACGATTCTTCATTCTAATTGCTAAAATGAAAGAAATTATAGATAACTTGTCATATCATTTCACATGAATAAGGGTAGTCTATATTTAAATTAATTACATTGTTTTACCATTCCTTGTGAAACGAAAAAGAAGGCGTACATGAGTTTTTTCACACTTAAGCTATTATTTCCCACTAACCATGTCTACGGATGAGTGTGATACTTGTGAACGTACACAATAAAAACATGAACTTGAGCTTTCTAAACAGAGACGTACGAGCAAGTAAGTATGAAACGTCAATTATTGACGCATCGATGACTCGTTCAGTGACAATATCCACTGTTCCCGAAAATGTTGTAACTATTATATATAGACAGCTCAGATCATGTGTATTTATATAATATACTGATTAAACCAGTAGGTTTCAGGGGAATTTAAACGAGAAAACAGAACAATCACACAGAAATATAGGACGAAATAAGAGGAATTAGAAGTGAAAATACATAAATTAGAGTTTGTGCCCTTTATTAAACACTCATCACTAAATGGATTAATTACAATGAAAGCTAAACCTATCTATAAATAGGTCTCTAACGGGCAATTAAAAGGTCATTAAGATTAATAATAAAATAGTCCAACTACTAATACAAATAAATAAAAGTGTCGGTTTCATCATCATTCCCCCTTAAAAGCAAACTTGTCCTCAATGTTGTATGCACAAGCTTGGAGAATATGTCCCATTTCCCACAATCCGGAGGAAGTCCAAACACACTCTTCCAACCTCCCGAACGGACCCTACCACGATCAATACGAATCCCGCTCAAACTCTGTCGTCCACTCAATTGACTATGCTTGCGAATTTTAGGTGCTCGACTAAACCAATCACTCCAAAAGTAAATGTCAACATTGTAGTTTTTCAGAACACAAACATTTAGTGTGGCGGAAGTACGTATCATATTTTTGTTATTAAGCCCCATATTCAGCCATTCTCGACTAAAAGACCTTCTGACTTGATCAAAACACCCCCAATATGGGTCCACAAAATTACTAGTTGGCTTCTCTGTGTAATAAACTTTTTCAAAAGTTTCACCACCTAGATTCATGTTGTCATTCAAAGGTAGTAGCAGCATTATTTTTCTAGACTTGTTATAAATCGATGAGGTGTCACTAAGAAAATATGGGTCCACTTCACATGACATAGGAATAGAACTCAATGATAATTTTCAAAGCCCATGTAGAATTTCACATGCTTGTAACCCTATCACGTCTTCTCCCTTTCTCTTCTTCTCATCATCAAAGGCACACGGAAGCCTTTCCAGGGCCGACAACCCTTCAGTCAAGGACGACGGAGGCTCAATCAAGGGTGGCGGAGCCTTCTCCCCCACGCCCCACTCAGTTTTTTGCTCGATTTCCTTCTCTCTCTTCTCTTCTTTCTCATCTGTCTCGACCACCCAAGGCGGCGGTAGTGGGGCTGTTTTCGAAAGTGGTTCTACGGTGGCTGTCCGTGGTGGTAGTATGGGTCACTTGGGCAGCGTGTGTGGTGCAGGTTGCAGCGGTGGTGGCGTTGGCTCTGTGGATGGCTGGGGTGTAGGTTGCAGCGACGATAACAGCCGTTTGAGCAGCGACCTTGGTGCGGGTTGTGGTTGTGCTGGTGGCGGCAGAACCCTACGTTGCAGCAGTGGCGGAACCCTAGGCAAAGGTGGCGACTCTTGAACATATATGTCACGGTTGTGGCACAATTGTGCTAACAATTTTTTTACATCCGCAACATTATCACTCAAAATTTCTAAGCGATCAGCTTGCTTCGCTTGATTAACAGAAAACTGTTTGTAAAAAAATTCCATGATATTTTTTTTTTCGGAATAAAAGGATAGATAAAGAAAAGATAAGGGTTTCAAAACAATCCGTAGGAACGATGTGCTCTGGTATCACTGATTAAACCACTAGGTTTCGGAGGAATTTATACGAGAAAACAGAACAATCACACAAAAATATATATATGACGAAATAAGAGGAATTAGAAGTGAAAATACATAAATTAGGGTCTTTGCCCTTTATTAAACACTCATCACTAAACAGATTAATTAGAATTAAAGCTAAACCTATCTATAAATAAGTCTCTAACGGGTCATTAAGATTAATAATAAAATATCCAACTACTAATACAAATAAATAAAAGTGCCGGTTTCATCATAGACATGTTAAATTGTGCCTTGAATATTGTTGTTATTTTATTTTATCCACTTTTTCTTTAGCTGCTTTGTAGGATTTTCGAATTATACATGACGATTATAATTTGTTATATTTTTACTTCTTAGTTCTTGTTTAGGAATTTTGTTAATCAAGGTCCTAAATGGTTTGACAAATAAGTGGTTCTTACAAACAATATTCTGCACTGATTTGACATATAATCCGATCGATGGAAGATAGCTAGAAAAGCAATAACGAAATGATTATAAAGTAGAGTTACCTGATTTGGATTTAATAGTTCATACAAATCAACTCAGTATCATGGGTTACAGAGGATCATGTGTATTTAGTACTTGCAATGATATTGTTTTCCTGATGAAATGGCGTCGTGTCTTTCATGCATTGGTACTTTTTCCAAAATCATCAGATGGTGAGGGCAGATAAATAAAATATTTGGTATAAAATCTACTAAAAAGATTCGCATAAGACCATTTTTTTTTTCCATCATGACTTTTATTATTCAATCATAACACTTTGAAAATAATTACATTCGATTAATTAAAATCAGTTAATTTAGGGTTGATTGATATGATTTAGTTAAATTATATCCATTCTTATCATCTTTATGAATATACGAAAAATGGCAGTACTTCTTGTCGCTATTCATTAAATTTAGCAGTAGAACGGTAACAATTTTGGTTATCGTTACGTTGTTAAATCTAATAATACTCTTTTAGTGACAGGAGAGCAACAACTTTTTTTTCCCGTATCCTAACATTTTATCATAGTGTTTCTCTTTCATCACCATTAGATTATTTAAAATGTTAGTCTATCCAATGGCCACATTTTTGTCCTACTATTCTATGTTGAATGAAAATTAGATTCCTTTATGTAGTCGTCGTTTTTTTTAACAAATACTCATCGTTTTTTTCATGTGGCGAATAACAATGAAGACCATTTCATTAATTACTTTCGTAGTATTTTTTTTCGTTTTTGCATTCAATTATAGATCGTCTTATGTCATTGTTAGGAAGCTCAAAGTCATTGGGGCTACGCTATAATGATATTTAAATTGTACTCTTATTCAATATTCATCATGAAACAAAGTATTGAGTTATATATCACCTAATTTCCTGTTTTATATTCCTTTTTCCTTCTTAAATTAATAATTGCCGATGGAGAAATCTGGTCTCCGTCATTTGTTACAAGAGAAAAATCTCTTCATGTATTTTGAAAATTAGGGTTTGTGGTTATATTTCAAATACGCGTTATGGATCCCATAGAGGCATGTAATGTCCGTCGTTTGTCCAATATAGTGTTTTGGACCAAAATCGGGTAATTCAACCATTAAGGATAGGTATAAACAAAATACTATTTGTAATGATGAGGCGTTGGAAATCGTATGAATTCGCCAACCAAAAATTAAAACAAAAACAAAAGAATAATAAGGGTGAACACGATCAACCAATTTGGAAATTGACGATGATGAAGACGTCGAAGGTATTTCCGTCTCGGACAAGTTAGAAAGGCTAAAGTGTACAAAAGACATCAAATCCGCTTGCAAATTTCAACTTCAAGCACAATGACAGAATGATTCGATAATTAAAAAACATATCAAGATGCAAAGCTCGATAAAATCATTATACCTTAATTACGGATAATAAACAACCTACGCAACAACTATTTTCTGAAAGTGCAAATTATGACAATGGATCTCACTGATCCAAATCTCGCTGAAGATAAGACGAGCCAGACCAGACGGCTTGAATCATTAAGAAATAACAACGTATTGCAAAACTAGAAATATTTTTTAATGTATATCAATTGATGTAATTTTTTTCTAGTATTTCTTTTGAATTTCTTTACTTTTTTTAAGTTGATTGTATTTTATTCTAAGTGATGTAATTTTTTGGTTGATCTAATTTTATTATACAGTAGTATTTATTTAATTGATGTAATCTTTTGTAAGTACATTTTAAATAATAATAAAAAACAAAATTTTAATGTGAATAAATGTTTAATTTAGTTTTCCAAACTCGAAAGTATAACCCACACCATCCTCTCTCATTTCTCTCAACGTAACACACCGGCGAGCTCATCAAAACTGAGATCACACACACACTCATATACATATATGCACACATAGATAGATACATACGTATATACACACAAACAATGGGTACGGCTTTGGCACCGGGTTTATCACGGAAGCTGAAGAAGGTTCTGGATACGCGTACGGACACCGCAGATCTGCTCGCGTCGTTAAACACTCTCTCGGAGTTTTACGGAGATAACAACCCCCACGCTCGTCGTAACCTCCGATCCACTATCGAAAACCGATCCCTTTCTATTAACCACCAGTTTCTACTCGCCTCTGATCCCGCCCACCAGGTAATTAACACCCCACCCCCCCTTATATATTATTATTATTATTATTATTATTATACAATTATATAATTACGGAATGTCATTGTTGCATTATATACTTACCCCAATTCTAGCTTACTTGTGTGCATTGCGAAATTACGTGCAATAATATTTGACTTGCGAAAAGCTCTTTGTAAAAAATTAACTACATGTTTTAAATGTGACAGTGAAAATCTGTAACTGCATTTATAAATCTGTAACTATAAATATATAGTTACAGATTGTCATTGTTACATTGTTATATCCTTATCTCATCTAGCTTAGATGTGCCATGCGAAATTACGTGCGATTATATTTGACTTGTGGAAAGCTCTTCGTAAAAAAAAGTTATCTACATATTTTAAATGTTAAATTATGATGAATAAATGAAGGTTATATTGCATTAATTTCTGTGCTAGTGGACTGATTTGCAAGTACTCAGAAAGTATTATGTCACTTTGTGCAATGATAGAACTTATCTGAGATTAGTTAGAATATATAGTGACTACCTGTGTGAGAGCCGGTTAATTCCTATATATACATGTTACAGAATGATATTTTACACTAATAACGAATAATATCAGTTTATATCTCTCTTGTTTGGCTTGTTCGCTCTTTACAATTCATCTCCAATTGCAGGTTTATGAAACTATGTGATGAACTTTTGAAAATTCTGTATACGATGTTTTTGTGAGTTGAAATTGCGTGTAGGTTCGTGGTAGAAATCTAAATTGGGCAAGATCTTCAGAAAGTGGGTTTTTATGATCCGATTAGTGGAAGGAGTAAATCGGCACTTAGTTTTGTGAGTTCATTCTATAGTTGACTAAAACTTGTTCGAGTAGAAATAAAGCACCGTAAAAAAACTCATATTTACAAGAATGTACTGTAATTCGTGATCGATGAGGTCTCACCATTGTATCGTTACTATCGTAATATACATACTTGATTTAGTTGACACACCCTCTTGAAAATTTCTGGAGAAAAAAGGCAGATACAAACGCTAAAATATCAGATATGTGGCTCAAATTTTTGAACGTGTAATTGCTGTTTCAGTATGTGTATATATGGTTTTGTATATGCATTATCGTATTGACAACCGCCGGTTTAATTTAGTACCAAAAACACTCATAAAATGTCCCAATTGCAGAACTGCCACTCAAAATTACAAAATTGCGAAATCCACGTCATTTAATGAAAACGTAAGCTCATATTCGCACGGTCTACATGACAAGGATTCATCCACTTTACTCGTTAAGAAAACAGTCATAGAGTGCCTCAACAATTCCGAATTGTCACGACAATTTACAAAGCAGACATAATTTTGCATACCAACCATTCTCCTTATTAGGAGCTGCTGCCTGCTATATAATGTCTATCAGGTTTCTAAAATGTGAAGTCAATAATGAGATTTTCGCTGTATTTTGACTTGTAGGCTTTAGATCGTGTCGAGGAGGAGGTTAATGCGCTGGCTGAGTGCTGCGACAAGTAAGCTCATATTATTGTTCATCGTTTACTGCTTCATTTTCTTTAATTTTTAATGAATTATGTTAGTTCAACAGTTCTTTAGTTTGTTATTTTCAAGTCAAAAGTTGGTACTCATGTTAAGTCATGATGGGGAACTTTTGCATTTAATATCAATGGACAAGATTGGTGTACGTTGCAAGGGTTTATGTGTAGCTGGTCGTCTCTAGTGTGTATGGAGGCATCGCCTTCATACCCAAACTCAAGTTTGAGTTGATTATATTAAAGCACAACTATTACTGAAAAGAGCAATTGTGTTTCTTTTTTGCATTGAATTGAAAGTTTCATCACCCGTGTGCTCTTTCTTGAAGACTGAGGGAATTTGCCCATTCCTTGAAATTGTTACTGGCTACTTTGATAAATGGGAACAGAATCAAATGTGCTCTTTGAATGCATGTTTAAGGGTAGCAATGGAATAGAATGTTATTTCTATGTAAATTTAAGGTTTTCATGGAAAGTATATGATGAGGGATGACGAGTAGTGCTTAGAAGATGAATGTGTACAACTCGATTGAAAAATGATTACGAGAGTTAATGAAAATGTAGGATGGGGATGACATTTTTTATGGTATGGAAATGTGATGGTCTTCTACATCAAAAAAACATTTATTTTCATTCCATTGCATTCTCACTCATTTCTTTGTACCAAATTATCCCTGAATTCTTTCTCATGTTTCATAGGATTACGATGGCAATTTAGTATTTTCAGGGAATTCATGATGGAATATATTCTGGTGATTTCCATATTTGTGTAGGCTTTTGTGGTCTGCAAGTTCCGTACATTGCCACTCTTTCTATGAAATAAGTTCTTTTTATTGCTTCCTTTTCTAACAGCCTCAACTTTTTTTTGGTTACTTTATTTAGAAAAATAAAAAATTAGGCAAAAAAGAGTTGAACCCTGCGCGCCTCTCAGTGCTATTGAGTTCAGACTGTAGCTTTAGCAAAAAAGCAGCATATATCTCTTTGCTTGTTATGTGTTCCTAAGGGTGTTACCTACTTGGACATTATAATTGCAAGAAGTTGCATTTCTTGTATCCGTCACTATTAGACAACTGAAGCTTGTGTAACTGCAGGATTGCAAAGGCTTTGAGTAGTTGCAATGCAACCACTGGTGATATTATAAGTACTACAGAGAGGCTTAAACAGGAACTTGAAGTTACTACTGAGAGGCAAGAGATCGTATCATGCTTTCTTCGTGATTATCAGCTTTCAAATGAAGAGGTATATTCTTGTTCTTTACTAAACGATTTTATGCGAAGGTTTTTGTGTGTGCTCAACTACTTATAGTTAGGTTTGTTAAATTATAGATAAATGCACTGCGAGAGGAAGAACTGGATGATAATTTTTTTAAGGCACTTTCTCATGTACAAGAGATACATGCAAATTGCAAAGTGTTGCTTCGCACTCACCATCAGGTAACATTTTATTTTATTTGTCCATGTTTTATACTGCTTAAACTACTTTCGCTAGTTATGTTTTTGCAACACCAGACTTTAATTTCGGTATTTGCACTTACTATTTGTCTTCAAGAAAACGCGAGGATACGATCATGCCTAGCGGCATAAGTTAGGTTATTTCTTGACAATCTATGGGGATTAAACATGCCAGATACTTTTTAGATATCTGATACTTTTTACAATGCCATTTGATAAAAAAGTCTTGTTATATTTGTGGCTTTGTGCTTTTGGTGAAATGACACACAATGTCTCCTTCAATAATATTAATACCTCGCTCTCACTGAATAAAACAGGGAACAAGCATACAATCATGATATTTTATTTATGTTCCTCCTATGTTTTTTTGTTCTTTTCCCTGCTCTTTATTAAGAATCTTTGTATATGTGTTATTTACATCCTTAGTTTTGTAGTTTTAGATGGGAAATGTAAACATTATACATGTCGATTCTTCAGAGAGCTGTGATGGATAGTTGTTTATTTTTAAAAAAATTGTAAATTCACACGAATAGAGAACTCACTTAAATAGAAAATATCTTCAGGGGTATAACACCTAAGTCATATCACCAGTACGCTCCTTAGCTTCTCTTTTCTCCTTTTCAAATGCTTTTTCTTTTGAATACAAAATTATTTGATGCTCTTGTACTTCCTTAGATTATATCTTTCCTTAGCTTTGGTTGCACTGGGGGAAAATATTGTCTTTGGATTTATGCCTCAACCCTAATGCAGCGTGCAGGTCTGGAGCTCATGGATATGATGGCTGTATATCAAGAAGGAGCTTATGAGCGCCTGTGCAGGTGAAGCTTCTCTAAATACATCAGTTGCTTGGATAAAGTGGTTCTTTAGTCAGTCTCGCTGATTGTCTTTTCCTCATACGTTTTCAAAGGAAATATTTATAAAAACTTTTTAAGTTGAGTAACTAAAGTATCATTCTCGAGCGGCGAGAAGAACTACAATGATCTGTATGTTGAAATTGTAAACTTGTTTGGTTTAATTTTTATAAGTTTTTCAAGTTACAAGTTAGTGGGGTTCATGGTTATTAAAATCATGTAACCTAAGGCTTTTTATTTCCCTATATGTAATATTAGGAGTTTTTTAAGTTTAGTATAAATAGGTGTGTAGTCCACTATTTGTAATACACACCAAGTGAAAAAGAAAGAGAAATACAGAAGTTGTAAAGGCGCAAGCCGAGGCTCACCCAAAAAGCCAAACCACCCAAGAAAAGAGAGAAAACTATATAATAAAAGTTTCTTGTTCCACTTTCATTTTTGTGAGTTTTTCATATATGTTGTGAGTTGCTTTCCTGGCCCCCATTTGTATTACAACACTACAATCTCCCGGTTACCCTTTATCATTTGATTTAAATTCATTATTTCTAAACTAACATTTCCAATGTTTACAGTAGAGTAACCCATTCTTTAACATTATTTTGTTAGGTGGAGTGTGGGTGTGGTAGAACAAAATGTTAACTTTTTCTACATGTTATTGTGCTATTGATGTGTGTATAACAACTCTCCAAGAGTTTCTGGCAGCTGGCCGAGCTGGTTGACGTAAGTGCTGTCAACCAGCAAGTTATTCGGCTGCAATATAAATTTTGAGATTTAAGCAGACCTTCACTTCTGTAGTCTGAAGAAAGGAAGGTTTTCCTGTGCTGTACATAGGATCTAGCCTCGAGTATTGTACTCATAGAGGTTGATAGTTAGCGATATTGAGTATTTCTTGAAGTTTCTTTATTTTTTTTAGTTATTATAATTAAATTCTTTTTAATCCTGGAAAAGCTTTAAACTCATGCCGAATTATAACCCAATGCTTTAGCTAGGGTAAATGTCTATAGAGTTTTATTAGGTGGTAAATGGTAAGGGTATGGTTACGGGGAGAAAAGAATCAAAACTTGTTGTGCGCGTTTTTTTGTCGTTGAGTAAATATTGACAATTTTGAGGGATTTTATAGCAGCTGGCCGAGCTGGTTGGCGTTAGTGCTGTTAGCCAGCAAGTTAATCAGCTGCACAAATTAAATATTGGCTCATGTTAGATTTTCACTGCTACAGTTTATGCAGCGGAAGTATCCTGTGCTGTACATAAGTTTGCAACATACCGACCAGAATATATAACATGATTTTTCTCTATCCATTGAGCTTAGTAGTCTTTGTTATCCGTAATATTTTCCTTCATAATATTTTTCATTGCGTTTATCATATTTTTGTGGATTGACTTCTTTTATGTCGATGGTGGTTTCTTTCTCTTCTAGATGGGTTCAGGCAGAGTGTAGGAGACTGGGTGACACTGACAATCCCGAAGTCAGTGAACTTCTGAGAACAGCAGTACGTTGCCTTAAAGAAAGGCCTGTCCTCTTTAAGTATTGTGCTGAAGAGGTAATTCCATCTAGAATTTATTGCATTATCTCTTAGATCAATAAATCTGCCTAGTTTGCTTGCAGTTAACCTGCTCAAGGTTTTTTCACTTAGGTGGCAAATATGAGGCATAATGCATTATTTAGAAGGTTTATAAGTGCTTTGACACGTGGCGGACCTGGTGGAATGCCTAGGCCCATTGAAGTGCATGCTCATGATCCCCTACGTTATGTAGGCGACATGCTTGGTTGGCTACATCAGGTAGGCATTTATTTTTCTGAATTTGAAATATTAGTGAAATATTTATCTCGTTTTTGCTCTTTATGTTGCTACATTCGAGACCATGTGTTCAGAACTTAGAATCCAGA
This sequence comes from Primula vulgaris, assembly GCA_963920805.1. Lineage (NCBI taxonomy): Eukaryota > Viridiplantae > Streptophyta > Magnoliopsida > Ericales > Primulaceae > Primula > Primula vulgaris. Next base: position 10,043,092 of record OY987218.1, on the reverse strand, counting down.
GTTATTGTTTATAAGAGTTTAGATAAGGAAAAACAGTATTGCTTATATCATAACCTGACAGAGTTGGTCTTAATGAAGTCCTTTTCAAAAGAGCTAGGAATCTTGAGTAGGAGAGGGTACGGGAATATGCTGATTTTGGAATGTTAACGGTATAAGTACGATGGGTAGTTAGGGTGTTTTTCAACAACCTCCAAATGAAATAGAAAGAGAACGATAGGGAAACGAACTCAAAATACTCTCAAAATGTCTCATACATCCCTCATAATATCTCATTCTTATATATGAGCCAATTGCATCTATATACCTAATAATATATGCTATTAATATATATTATTGTTAAATATGTAAGTACCCGGTGTACACCCAAAGTACCTGGTACGCGGTATGGGTACATCGGTGTTTTCAAAGTACTCGTGTGTATACCCAAAGCCGATATCTTCACAGACAAAAATTGTATTAGAGGTTCTACTTGTAAAATGCCGATATCTTCACAGAACCCTTTAATACAATTTTTGTCTGTAAAGAGTTCCCTCAGTACTCCATGTAGACCTAAACTATTAGTACCCAATGACAAACAGGGTGTTGCTATACTCATTTGTGGGGAAGAGGGATGATTGCTTTTGCCATTTTTTTTCTTTTTACCCCATCTCATGACTGAATTTTCATTTTTAATTATAACTTTTTGGTTAATGCAGGCTTTAGCGTCTGAAAGAGAGCTTGTATTAGCATTATTAGATCCAGACGCAGTGGTTGATACTGGTCCAACCGCACGGCGATTCTCTACAGGCTTCGGAAGCGACTTAGGAAAGACAGAAAATGATTTGACATTTGTTCTGGACAGGATTTTCGAAGGGGTTTGCCGGCCCTTTAAAGTTAGGGTAGAACAAGTTTTGCAATCGCAGCCCAATATTATAGTATCATACAAACTTAGCAATACACTCGAGTTCTACAGCCATACTGTGAGTTGAAAAATAATTATATTGTTTGGGGAACTTTGTTTTCTTAATCTTGCAATTGAAAGCACAAGCATATCGTGGTTATTTGGTTGACACATGGAAAGTTTTTTTGTGTTTTAGATGCACAAGAGCATGCGTTTTATTAAGTAAACAGATCTTACTTTTTTCAGAGATGTGTTCAACTATTTAATACGAGGTACTGATACAGAGTTTACTTTTTCGATTTTTACCAAATACACCCATAACATTTATAAATATAACACAAAGAAAACTTCTCCACATCAACCAGAAAGGTACACTTTTGTACGCAATCAAACGCGCCTTCTATCGATGGAGTGATTTGTTCTTTTTTTGTTTGCTTTCTTTTATCTTAACTTTTTATGCTTATGCACAGATTTCTGAGTTGCTTGGAAGAGAAACTTCTCTGTGCAACACGTTATGGGCATTAAAAGATGCTGCTCAGAAAACATTTTTCGATATTCTGAAAACTCGAGGAGATAAACTTTTACGGTACCCTCCACTTGTTTCTGTGGATCTTTCCCCACCACCTGCCGTTCGTGAAGGAGTATCTTTGCTGCTTGAAATAATAGAGACTCATAACGGCATGATGGTTTCTGCATCAGGGAATATACATGTCTTTGACTCTGTGATATCAGCATTACTAGATCCAATTGTTCAGGTGGTTTTGTTATCTTTTTTTCAGAATGTTATTTTCTTATTTTATTGAATGACCTGAGAACTTTTTATCCTGTCAAGTGAGCGCCTCTATCCTAGTGTTTGTTATCTGAAGTTAATTAAACCTTACAAATACTCCCTCTGTCCCCAATCAGGTGTGCCCTTTTAGGGGCAATCCTTTTAAACAACGATTATTTCGTGACTAGACTACCCCTCATATATATTTTTAGTATAAAAGTTGAAGAAGCAGTGGACTTGTTTGATCAATAATTTAAAATAATCACAAAACAAAAGAGGTAATGGAAGGGCTGCAAGTTTTTGATTGCCATAAAAAAAACAAAAAATTTATCAATCATGAAAGATGGCAGAGAAAACAGGTATTCTGTACTTGTTTCGTAGTCTGTAACTTTAAAACCTACGTGATTTAGAAGAGAGGTAAAATTAGTAATTTTGTCTATCATCTGTTACTCAGGGACAAAGGGAATACTATGTATTCAGTGAGGCATACTTTTGAATGTTATCCACTTATTCCTATGCATATTAGTGTTATATGAAATCATTTTTGGTTGGCATGCTTGGGGTCACTCTGAAATTTGTTGCTTTCTAGAGCAATTGTTGCATGATCTTGATAGATCGCTTTTCTCTATCTAATTCAACATCCGTTACTAAATTTTGGTAGGTATGTGAACAAGCAGCTGAGGCACATAAATCTAAAGGATCTATTAGTTCTTCCAGAAGAAATAGAACTAGTTCTGACCCAGGACAATTCAATAAATCATCCGTTGATGCCATCTTGACACATAGCAGCTCTATATCAAAGTCGCTGGTATGTACTTGTGCTTGCAAATCCACTTCTATACCTACATTGTAGCTACATTACCACCTTCTGGCAAGTATCGTATTTTTATAATAAAGGGAGTAGGTTGATAGGGCCATAGGAACATGGTAAACAGCGTTTACAATGGAATCCTAAAAACATTGTTTGACTGCAATATACTTACAAGTACGGATATTCACACTATGGTTCACGTGGTTAATTTTCTAGAGTTCGTTTACAACGGAATTCCAAAAACTTTGCATTTAACGTCAGACACTTACAAGTACTGATATTCACACTATGGTTTCATGTGGTTAATTTTCTAAAGTTCGTTTCGAAAAATTGTTTTTAATGTCTTTAGGCTATGATTTTATTTTAGTGTTAAATACTATTTCATCTAGTGTTCTACAACATGCTTCACTGTCGATATTTCTTTCCTGTGTTCATTTAGTCGGTCTGTTGGAAGATATTCTTTTCTCTGATGCCCATATTTGCATTTTCTATCTTAGTTGCAGACGGTTTTCCCTATTGAGGCTATAAGGATCACATAAATCATTTCATCACAACAGAAAATAAATAAAAAAGATTGTTAGAATGGGACATAGCATATAATCCATCTAAGTTTAGTATGCCTTCGAGACAGTAGTCCAGCTTTCGAAATCGTTACTTGAGGTCTGTAGGAAGGTATTCTTCGTTCCAATTATCTTAGTTACGGAATGTTTTTCCTATAACACGTAAATCATTACATCACGTACACTTAAAAACAAAGTTTTTTTACAATAGGGACATGGCTTTTTAAGTCATTTGGTGTTCAATATGCTTTCGAGAAAGTAGTTCAGACTTCAGAATCCTTATTTGAGTTATTAACCAATGTAGTTGATTAAATTTGGTGGTTTAGTAATCGCAAATTCAACACAGGTTCGTGCACAAGTTATAGGTAATTGGGTAAAAAACAGACCTAACTGAGATGGGAGTTGGGCCAATTATTAGTCCAGGTAAATCCTGCACAGTTCCACCAATTATCCAGCAATTATTGCTCTTGTGTGTGTTGTATGTCCATAACCTGACTTCAATATTGCTCCGGTGACCGGTAAATAGATTGGTCTTCTGTGAAATTTCACATAAAAATTATTTGATTTTTACCTTTGTGATGCTAAGCCAGTATTTGTTTATAATTTGAGATTTTTTTCTGTGCAGACTGGTGAAACTCCCTCGAAGATTTTTCTCATCAATTGCTTGTGTGCAATCCAAGACCCATTAGTACGACATGAGGTTGCATTAGAATATGTGAAAAAACTCGAAACCATGACAGAAAAGCACTTAAATGGTCTCGTAGGTAAAGAGGTTGATGACATTTTAAGCCGCTGTGGCTTGTCGAACAAGATGACTCACTTCCACAACTCAATGATCACCGATGGAACTCCATTATCTGAAGTGGAAGACACGTCTCCGTCTTCTCTCTCTGAGTGTTTAAAGGCCTTTTTCGGATTGATTTTAGGAAGCGAAAGCCCTTTGCCAGAGTTTGAACAAATGCAAGTGCCGAAATTGAGATCCAAAGCTTGTGTATTAGTAGCTAAGTCACTCGCAGATGCTTATGAAATTATTTATACTGCTGTTACGGATCCAAAAAATCAGTATCCTGATCCAAAGTCATTGGCAAGGCATCCTCCTGATCAGATAAGGACTATTTTAGGAATCTAACATCTTGTAGTAACAACAGTTTGCTATTTTTATTTACGTTATTTTGAAGATACTGCTACTTAATGGATATAAGATGTTGCCTGTTGTCAGTTGATAGTATTATAAGCTTAATGTTGTCTTCTAAGGATGCCTTTTGTTTTACTCATATTCGTTGTCTGTTACGTACTGGAAGGACTTTTGGGAGAGAAATGTTTGAAGAATTTCTGAATATAGATATGAAAATATGCATTCAGGCCTCGTTTGGTTGTGGGACTCGTAGTGCCGGGACTATAAGTCCAAGTGGGATTACGAATGACCCTTCATATGTAGTCTCGGGACTACTAATACCATACCGTCATGGTATGGTATTGTAAATACACCATTTTGGGATCATTTGTTATTCCGTTTCACTAATAATCCTGACCATATTTATCCATCCAAACATAGTATTTGTGGGATGATTCATGGTGTTGATTGGATTTTCAAATGATCTACATGTAAGATTTAACTACATGAATCATCCTTTGTTTTACATCTGTTTGTCTCAGTCGCCTGGGCAACGCCATTCTGTTTTCCATGACCAACTAAAATGCCTTGCTATGAAATCCTACAGTACAAAGTATACTAACAAACCTTCTCCATCTAAGCCATTGATCACCTGAATTGATTAATTTATTACATAATTCGAAACCCAAAATTCAGTCGCCATCTGATCTGCAAGACTGTCCATACCTATACCGCAAATAAATTTTAACCGCAACTTTGTCTTCATGCTTTTGTAATAGGAACCTAAACCTCCCAATCTGGTCCTGTTTTACAATTTCGGATCCTTACATACCTATTTCATGACAACAATAAATTGACAAGTCATTATATCTTGCATTTTTGGATCTATTTTTGATAGACGTTGACGAAATTGCCCTCACTATCTAATAGCCTTACTGACTGTAACTGTTGTCATTTCATTTCACTCAAATCCTCTAATTATGTGAAAATAGATGAGTGAAGACCCAAATTAAACTAATTTAAGGCTCTGTACCAAAACGGTAAAGTTTATCGGTTAAAGGTACAAAACAAATTTCTTTCCCAAAACAAAACAATATTATACCACTACGCGTTCAAATTTTATCAAGTTTAAATTGTCAGATTTTCATCGGGTTTTTAGTTTTTTTTATATGAATTCGTAAAAAAAAAAATCGATCTTTTTTTTTTGTAAATCATCGTACTATTTTATTTCTAATATGGTTGTTCAAAAAAATCTGTAAATTTTGACCTTTTATATTTTTTGGGGTATTTATTAATATTATTACTTTATAAATTGTCAAACAATCAATTAAACATGAAAATATATATAAAAGTTCAAATTTAACAATTTTTTTTAAACAAACACTTTAAAAATAAAATAATACATTGATTTACAAAACAAAACAAAAAAATATACAAATACATGTGAAAAAACTGAAACCTACTACGATAAGATGACCATCAGATAAAATTTGAACCCATACTAGAGCATATATATATTACATATTATAAGTAGATAGTGTACGTAAAGTATTTGATATTATAAGTAGATAGTCAAAACAAATCAGATCAAAAAAGCAACAAATAGATGGTGAAGACTTGATGTTTGCAACGGGGCTGTCTCTTTTGAGCAGTCCTTTCACTTAAACGAGACCCCATATTGCTCAAATGAGGACCTGGTTAAAAACCAGGTCCACGTCACATCTTACTTTTATTTATTTTTTCAATTTATTCCACTCAATTTCATTACAAAATAAATAACTCTAACATCACTTCATTACATATCATTACACTTCATTTATTTACAAAATAAATAAATTTACCCACTCTATCACACTATTAATTAATACATTCATCTGTTGTTTTTTCCACTCAAACTAAATACAAAATTAAAATATTTTATAATCATAATATTATATCAAGTTAACACTTTCAAGTAATTTATATTTTACACTTTTTTATTTATTAATTTTGTTACTTCCGAGTAAATAATTAAATCAAATAATGCCCAATATGTATTACTTTTGAAATTATATTACTCCTATCTACCTCCATAATTTCATATTTACTATAGCTACCACTTTTTAATTATTTACTTTATTTACCAAAACGCCATACACATATTTCATAAAAAATGGAAAAAAAACACATAAAATTATATAAAATGCAAAAAATATCAAAATAAATGAAAAAAATCACAAAAAATCACAAAAAATGAAAAATCATAAAAAAATCATAAAGAAAATAAAAAAATCACAAAAAAATAAAAAACAAATGAAAAAATCACAAAATTTTAAAAAAATTACAAAAAAAAATAAAAAAAATAAAAAAAAATCACAAAAATCACAAAATATTATAAAAATAAAAAAAATAAAAAATTTATAAAAAATTAAAAAAATCACAAAAATGAAAAAAAAATGAAAAAAAAATAAAAAAAATAACAAAAAAAATTATAAAAATTATAAAAGATGAAAAAAATGAAAAAAAATCACAAAATATTAAAAAAAATGAAAAAAAATCACATAAAATTATAAAAAATGAAAAAATATTATAAAAATAATAAAATTTTTATAAAAAATGAAAAAAATCACAAAAAATTATTAAAAAAATCACAAAAATCCCAAAATTATAAAAAATTATATATTTTTTGTAATTTTTTAAAAAGTTTATGATTTTTTAATTTTTTTATAATTGTTTTTTTTGTGATTTTTTTTTTTTTTTTAATGTTTTGTGATTTTTTGTGAATTTTGTGATTTTTTTTAATTTTTTTTTGATTTTTTATATAATTTTTTCGTTTTTTTCATTTTTTTGATTTTTTAATTTTTTTTCATTTTTTGTGATTTTTTATAAGTTTTTATAATTTTTTATGATTTTTTGTGATTTTTTTCATTTTTATAAATTTTTTGTAATGAAAACCCTACACGCCATTATTTTATTCCACTTTTACAAGTTAACCGGGTTAACTTGAAAGTGGTTAAATGTGGGTAGATAAAGGTGGAAGAAAATAATGACGTGTAGGGTTTTTGGGGACAATTTAATTATTTACTCAGAATTAACAAAATTAATAAATAAAAAAGTGCAAAATATAAATTAATTGAAAGTGTTAACTTGATATAATATTATGATTATAAAATATTTTAATTTTGTATTTAGTTTGAGTGGAAAAAAAAGCAGAGGAATGTATTAATTAATAGTGTGATAGAGTGGGTAAATTTATTTATTTTGTAAATAAATGAAATGTAATGAGTTGTAATGAAGTGATGTAAAAGTTATTTATTTTGTAATAAAATTTAGTGAAATAAATTAAAAAAATAAATAAAAATAAGATGTGACGTGGACCTGGTTTTTAACCAGATCCTCAAATAAGTAAAATGAGGACTCAGATGAGTAATCTGAGTCCTCAAAAGAGAATCTCCCGTTTGCAACTCCACATAAAAACCATAAAATACGTTTACATAAATATACTAGTATTAGTATATAAGAGAGAGAGAGGGTAATAGGGAAAAGGATGGTAGTGTTTAAAAATGAGGTGTCACGTGCACAAAGTGCGATGGTGATGGTGCAGGTATGTTACGGAGGTGCACACGTCATCACTAAGGTCGCACTTAATGTCGGTATCAACCGTCTCGTCTTCTGCTTGTTCCGAGATCTCCTCGCCCTCTTCATCCTCGCTCCCCTCGCTTTCTTCCGTGACAAGTCTCTTTACCCTCCTTCCCTCTCTCTCCTTCTCTTTTATAGCTACCTATATATATATATATATAAATGTGTGTATATACAGGGATACATACATACATACATACATACTGTTAATTTAGATTTTGATTGGTCTTTTAGCACTTGTCGCTTTTCGAATGCATGTGACTAGTTAAAGGTGATTATTTGTCGATACCATTGCCTTCTTCCGTGATAAGTTACTGTCTCCCTATATAGATACATACATACATACATACTGTACAGTGGTGAAGCTAGGATTGTATAATGGGGGTGATGAAATTCCCAGAAAGTAATGACTTCAAAATATACGCAGTGGCGGAGCCGGGATGAATAAGTGAGAGGGGCTGAATCTCCAAAATAATAATACGGGGAGGCTAAATCGCTCTTTTTATGATATAAATCCAAAATTTACACTTTCGAGGTATAATTTTTTTTTTTAAAATGAGGGGGTTATTGCCCCTGCCAGCCCCCTCCTAGCTCCTCCTCTGAATATAATATTCTAAAATATTTCAAAATATTTTTTGTTTTTATATAAAATATAGGGGTGATGTAACCTCCTGGATGCATGTACTCTCGCTTCCTTTTTTGTTTGTGTGGCTATTTCAGATTTTGATCGGTCTTCTAGGGATATAAAAGGGTAGATAGATACATATATCGTCTCAGGGGAAGTAATCCGGAATTTTAAATGGGAGAGGTTGATATTCTATATGATTCTTTTTTCATATTCTGTACGAGTTCTTTTCATAATATGGGAGGGTTGGAACGCTAATTTTTGAAGATTTTATAATCAAAATACATAGTATGAATTTACTTTTGTGTTGCAGCCCCCGGCTGTGTCCACTTAGTTCCTTCCATGTTCCACCCCGTCACTTTGTTGTTTGTTTGTGTGGTTAATTTAGATTTTGATCGGGTTTTTTAGCATTCATCCCTTTTCGAATGTACGTGAGTAGTTAGGGATATTGAATTGTATTATGAAGGTTAAGATCAAGCAATGGAATAAATTCCATGAATGTTGAGAAAAAGGTGATGTGTATGGGTTTGAATATTTTAGTATTGCCAAAACCTGAATTCTCATAACGGGAGGGGTTAAATGCCATGTCAATTATTTTTTGTTATTATGCGGGGTACTAAAAGGTTAAGAGAGGTAATTATTTATTAGAATACAAAGAAAAAAATAAGTATTTTTAGATTGCAGTGGTGTAGTCCTGTCGCAATATCTTTGTTCTTCCACTAATGGACTGGTGACATGCGCTAGTCGTGACTAATTTGTCAAATGAACGAAATATCATTTTTTAACCAAATATTTTAGGCAAATCCTCTTTATTATAGCATTTTGGTTTCCTGGATGCGAACAAAAAATTTGAAACATGAACTTCGGCCACTCCTCTGATCCAATCCTGGTTAAAACGTGAATATGATTTTGTTGTGTCAAACAAGAAGAGTATACTAACATAAAATATGTGAGGTGCTGATGAACACTTATATCAGACTAGCAGTGACTTGTATTTTAGTTCTTAATGAGACTATAAAGAAAAATGCTTAATATTGTTCACTTACATTCTGAAACATATCATCCCTTGTAATTTTTATATTATGTGTTAACAATCAAACTTGTTGTTTGGTACACTGTCCCAACACCTTTTTCAGAGTTTGTAGTTTTGAAAGTGGAAATGTTGTTTTTTGGCAATTGAATACACGTGCCAGTAGTTGAGACGTGAACCCATATATATATACAGAGAGAGGGAGGGACATAGGAAATAGTAATTTTGCAGAACATAATTTTATTATGGTAGTCACACTTCAGCTTCAATGACTCGTTAGATAAGAAGACACTTAGAATTATTTCAAATCACATAATTGCGAGCAAACCATTTCGCTTACACAAACTTATATAGTGATAGCATTTCTCCATGCATACACACATAATGTCCATCCGTGACTATGTGCTTTTTTATCTTATATTAGAGTGGAAGCTCTCTGGGGAAAATTAGCTTAGCATGTTGAATAAGTGAATCACATAAATCTTCACATTTGGCTACCATTGCACGATTTATCATTCTCTTCTACCACTGTGTCTAAAGGCACTGATAGTTTTAAGGACTCATTTCCTAATCCTTAATGCTTATATGTTACATATTCTGGAAAAAGGGCATTGTTGAGGATTGCCCCTTCATCATCTTGTGGTTTTTAATGTTGAATATAATCCTCAGGCTTAGCATGTTCACCCTGTATTTTGTAATGTTGAATATAATCCTCAGGCTTAGCATGTTCACCCTGTATTTTGTAATGTCTTCTATCTACATATATTTTTTGAAATTGTAATTGCTGGACTATAATAAAGAGTCTTAACAAATGGAGTAATAATTATAACTAGCTATCTACACGATTGTGGTGATGGCACTAACTTGCTTATGGTCTTAGCTGTTAAATTTGTAGTTATACCCTGATTAAAAAGAATATCATTTTGTGCTTGCAGAAAAATTAGACCACCTTTGACCCGGCAGATCCTCTTGTCGTTCGTCTTCCTTGGATTAACTGGGTTAGTGAAATAGAGTAGCATCCTAACTCGCTACTTTATTATTGGGATGATCTGGATTTTGTTTCTGAAGATGCTTTTATTATTTATAAAGTATTAAATGTCATATATTCTCCTATGGGTACAGGATATTTGGGAACCAGCTTTTATTTCTGATAGGCCTTGGGTATACGAATCCAACTTATGCTGCAGCTATACAGCCAGCAACCCCAGTATTTACGTTTATATTAGCTGTAATAATGGGGTAAGTTCAGTCATTTCCTTCTCTTATGATATTCTAAAACTATTTCGTCTTCATCCAGTCAACAGTGTCTTGCTTTGGTTTGTTCTCCTTCATTATGGTAAGTAAATCTTATTGATGCAGTACAGAAACAGTGAACTTGCTTAGAGTTGAAGGTCAGGTGAAGGTTGGAGGCACTCTCGTGTGTGTTTTAGGAGCCATTTATATGGTTTTGTTCCGAGGTCCAGCAATTTTCGGGGATAATGACTCGGAATTTGCAGAAGCTGTTGAAAATAGTGCAAAAGCTCAGCCAGAACCTGTGGGTTGGTTGCTTTCTAGTTTTATGGAGCTTGGCATTGACTATTGGCACCTTGGTGTGTTATGTTTAATTGGAAACTGTATGTGCATGGCAACTTATTTATCCATTCAGGTTTGATTATACCACTAATTGTTAGTACATCATAATTTATCCCCCATTGTGATGGAAGATGTAGAATAATGTTGAAAACTATAAAAACTTGATAGTTATGCTTTGTTAACAGTCATTTTGTTTTCTATTAAAAATATGGCATGATGATGTTGGTTGACTAGTGCGCCCTTCTCAGTAAAAGCGATGATTAACATTGTGTGGATAATTGTGTGATTTTGCTTGGCATGATGATGTTGGTTGACTAGTGCGCCCTTCTCAGTAAAAGCGATGATTAACATTGTGTGGATAATTGTGTGATTTTGTTATCTTTTTCTGTTTGTATACTTCTTCAAGGAGTAATTTTTTTTTAAAATTTTTAATTATGATATATTTGTCTACTTGCTTCGTAACTGAACAGGCTCCAGTGCTTGCAAAGTATCCTGCCAGCCTAACAGTGACAGCATTTTCATACTTCTTTGGCGTCCTCTTTATGATAGTTACAGCTTTCTTTGTGACTGATGAATCAACGGATTGGAGTTTAACACAATCAGAGACTTTTGCAGTACTTTATGCTGTAAGTATTTGTTTCCCCCCTTGTAACTATTCAGATAATACCATTTACTCTTTCGGTAACTGAATAAGAATGAGCCGATAGCATACATAGCGATTTTGAGCAAGTCTGTATATCTCAGTGATTAATAAAGCCTACTGAGTCCAGAGATTCCAAAAGAAGAATGCTCACTTGTAAATACTAAGAGTGTTTGAAACATCTACATGACTGAATGAAGTTTAATGCTTATGTATTACACTTTATCATTACAGTCTCATTTGATTCTAAATTCTGCTGGCAACTTCAGGGAATTGTTGCATCGGCTCTGAATTATACACTGCTGACGTGGTCCAACAAAATATTGGGACCTGCTTTAGTTGCTCTTTACAATCCTCTTCAACCTGCTATATCTGCCTTGCTCTCAAGAATTTTCCTTGGAAGCCCTGTTTATTTAGGAAGGTTTGCTCTCAACACCTCAATTTCCATTATAACATCTTATGGCTAGCCTGGTTAATTCTTTATAATAGTGGTCGATGTTCAAAGAAGTAATGTAGGAAAGTGAGGATTTATTCAGTTTTTTATCAGACTATTGCTTTCACTTTTGTGAACGTGCACAATGGTTTGAAACTCGATCAATGAAATGTGGAACACAATTAAAGAGAACTAAAAAAGTGGGGTGTTTTGGGAATATTCTGGAATCTAATTCGTCAAAACACATCTTCTGATGCCTCCCTGTTTTCAGAACCACTTAGTATTACAAAAAAGCGTGTAAGACATATGGCTCTTGAACCAGAAATGTCAATTTGCATTCTCTTGTGGATGTTCCTTCATAAATTTCAAAACATTGAACAAAATTTGATTACTCAATCATGTTCGTGTTGCTTTTTATCTCGTTACTTTCTATGTAGAAAAAAATGGAATTCTGTATTTTCCTTTATATAGCCTTATGAAATTAGAGGTTCTTTAGGATAATTCTCTAAAGCTGTTCTTGAAACCAACAAGACAAATTCTTTCCTGCTCTTTTTTTTGCAATTTTCAGAATCATTACCAACACAACCTAGAAAACTTTCTGAGTAAAATAAGACTGATGCCCTAATCTAATGCTCGTCCTTGATCTTACATGTGGAAATAGCATTTTGGGTGGAATTTTAATTGTCGCGGGGCTATATTTGGTGACTTGGGCAACTTACAGGCAAAAGCAAGCAGGGATGGGGATTATTCCTCGTGTGACTCGTCCCGTCGAGCCTATGATCAACAAAGAGTCACAGATCAATTTTGGACATATTTTCTCGAGCACACCTGTACAAAAGATAGTTGACTGAACCTGTATTATGATTTAGTTTTTATTCACAATAGCATTGTTGAGCAGTTGAGCTGATCAAAAGGTAGTATACATATTCTTCAAAGATCGCATCTTTTCGAGTGCATGCGAAGTTGCAGAATTTGACTTGGAGGCCAGTTCAAAAGGGAAAGGATAAGAAGAGTGTTAAAATGTTTTTTGCATTTGCTTGGCATTTATAAATTATATAGACTGTTTGCTTTTGAGTTGTAGCAAGTGTTCGATAGCCAAGAACCAGACTATTTAACAATTTTGTTGAATCTAATGACTAGGTTATTGTTTTGAAGAGACTCTTAACATATATACTCAGATTCCTCTTATAACATTAAGGTTATGCTCTGTCATAATCCGTTCTAGTCAGCAATTTCCCTATTCAACCGTTCTCCAAATTTCATCTGACATACATGTATTTATAACATAAAATATCTATTAAGACGCTTATGAATGAATTGCCCTTTTATTTATAAAGAAGCTAAAGAGAGATGATGGCCAAAAAATGTAAATAATACCAACAAATTACCCATTCTTTAACAAGCTTAGAAACTGCAAAAGAATAAAAAAGTAAGTTGTCCACTAATCAAACACTAATCCTTTTGGCTCTAAATCAAACCACAACCTTACAAGTTACTTTTAATTTGTCCAAAAATTAACAACACGTATTCTCTATAGATTTCCGATTTCCTTGTGTACAGAGAAACTGAAAGAGTCGAGTCATTAGTTATTTTGCTAGCAATATTGTCTTTCCGATGCTGAAGATATGAAATCATCTCCGAGAAACATAGAATCATTCAAAAAACAGAATGTGCAGAACATTGGGAAGTGGTTCTTTTTTATCAACATAGTCTCCGAGAAGTAGAGAAATATTGTATACACCTCCCACACGCGCTTTGCCTTGAGTTGTTGTCCTCTATAAGAATTTAAATAGCAGGACACACAATACCCACGAAGAGGATCTTGATTCCAAGACATCAACCAATTCAAAATCTATCGATGCAAAACATTAGTTTCATCTCAATCGAAAAATTGCATCAACTCAGAATATGCTTTTCATTCCAATATATACGACCTAACAAAAATGATGAGCACTCAATCTTCTCAACTTTATGAGTTGTCATCTACCACAAGGTCGGTATCTAGTTCCTCTGCTGTATCTAGTTCCTCTGCTGTATCTGTATTGGATTTATATGATGATGACTCAAGGCATGTAATTTTCCCGATTGCCTGGTCATAGGATGGTGGATATGGAATTGAGCGCAAGAAATTGAAGTAGGCGTATTTTATGTCGAACTGCATATCATACCCTGCCACAGACAAAGCTAAGAGTTTAGTTTCAAGATTTCTTGCCAAGAGTAGAACTTATGGACAGAATGGTGGAAAAGGGGTAATTACAATAGTTCACGGCAATCGTGCGCCCTCTGCTATCAGGACTCTGCCTAACATGGTGAAACCACATACTCGGCCTGCACAAATTCCATCATCTCAGCAACAATATAAACTAAATAATCAATCTGGCAATTAGGATCTAGTGAGGAACAAGGACATTTTCGTGATTTTACTATAAAAAACAAAAACAAATAGGGGATCATTTTGTGATAAAAACAAGAAATAAACAGTATGATATAACAGATAACTAATTCAGTATTTTAAGGAGACTGATGGAAATATTTTATGCACAGACAATCATGTACAGAAAGTGTATAACTCTAGTGTGGCAAGATCCTGTGGATTTTGGTAATAAAAAGTTGGGAAGAGTGAACATAAACAGTTTCACAGACAATTTGTATAAAAAGTGCATATACTCTTGTGTGGATTGATCCTGTGGATCGGTCATAAAAAGGCTTGAGAAGAGTGAACATATACGGTCTGACCATACAAGTGTTCGCAGTACATACTTCTTTGATGTATGGTACCCAAACTCATTGTTAACATATACTTATTGGGTACCAGAAAAGCAAATGATTGCAAAGGAGCAACTAGATTTATAGAAGAAACACAATTTAATATGCAAATGCTGCAAAAAGAAATTATAAAGGGAAAAACAGAAAGCACCCCAGATAGAAAAGGAAACTTTAGTGATGCATCTAATGAGTAACAGTATTTAAAATGTGTATGCAATAGACAAAAGCCTAAAAGGCCAGTGGTGCGACAGTGCAAAGGAACTCAATTAACCAATGAAAAATTCTAAGAAATAAGATGGATATTTGGATTAAGATGAAATCAGAATATTAGCCTAAAATCAACTTCCAATAATACCAAAAGGGATTAAATATTAAAATGAGTTCACTTCACTTAACCCAGTATTATGCTATATTATAAAATTATTAGAGCCAAAACTAAGTATATAATTTCCAAAAGAATAAGTTTGTGCTAGAAAATACAAGGCATAGATTCGTGATTAAAGACTAACTTTAATTTGAATCCCTAGATTCATAGTTAAATTACCTGGACACCTGAATTGCCAATTGGGTCTAACTTAAACGAAAAATCATTATACTCCCTATATCTTCCTTCTCCAAGACATCCCGAAAAGAAAAACCACAATTACTAGCTTTAATAAACTATGTTGTTGTCAATAGTCATTTTCAAGACCTAAAGACACCGGTGCGGAAAGAGAATAACAATGGTAGTGGGAGATCTTACAAGTAAAGAATTTCTCCAGGCCTAACCGTAACCTCAAACGGCTTTGGTCCATTGAAATACAAAGGGAACTTTGTCATTTCTCTCTCTCTATCCTTTGCCGAAGGGTATGGATCCACACTGCTCCAAGGCACTTGCCTCACTGGATCCTCCACCTCCAATGTGAACTCTCCACTGTCCTGCACGGTAGAACTCAAGTTACAGGTTTTGCTTTTCCACCTCATCGGCCTCTATTTGTGAGAGGAAAGATGATGATTATGCAAAAGTACTGACATACCCTTGTGGCATAGCGTGTGGCCAATGTGGTGGCTCGGGTATAGGGAATATCATAATCCTCAAATTACTGATTAAGATGATTAGTAAGAACTAATAATAAATACAATGCATCCTTTCACATTGGTGTATCACAAACTCTTCAACAGCTCAGGATTTCCGAATCAAAGTGCATACTGTAGGGATGTCTCTAAACAAGTGTTACTTTCCAAGATAGTAATTAAAATACGAGTTTTATTTTTTATATTTTGTGATCCTATGTTAAGAGTTTCTAATTGAATGCTGTAACAATAAACTCATTTTGACTATTTGAGGTGTGCCTTTATAATCTAAAAAGTTCAATCATTGGTATTCCCAAACGACGGGTTTTTATTTGGAGATAGTATGTAACTGGAATTTTCATACGGTTCTCCATGTTCATCATTACTTCTCTATCAAACTCAAACATTTGCCTATCATTTTCCTAAACCCAACACAAAATATTACCATAAATCTAGACATTATAAAACGAACCTTACAGTAGCGATAGTTTGCAGCCGGATAATCACGAATGTACATCCGATGAAAATCTGTAGGTGGAAGCAATAAAAAATGCTTCTCTCCTGTGACGACTGCATATATATTCTCGTAATGATCCTTGTGAAACGATGTCTCTGACAACTCATTCCCTATCCACAAATTCACTGCCTCAGGCAGGCACCCAAGCGCCTCACTGGCCCAGGGAATATGTGGCTCGCAGTCCCCTGAAACCAAGAAGTAAAATTTGATTACATGAGTTATTTTGATAGTCATGGAAATGGAAAATATTTCTGAAACATAATGGAACGGAGATAACATACATACATAAACATGAAATAATGAATTACTATACAACATTATATTTCTTTTGGTTTAAAGCATTATCATATACATCAGCTAACTATACTGATCTATTTTACTGTACAATGTGTGATTGAATACAAAAGCACTTATTAGCATCAAAAGTAGTTCAACTACTCCTTCATAACAAGAGAATAATTATAAATAATAGATTATTAACAATCTACTGAAATACAGATTAAAAGAAAATACTGTCCTAATCAAATCAAGTAACGTATTTTCATTTATAATTATCAAATAACCTATTATAAGAAAAAAGAAAAAAAAACCTATTATAAGTTATTATATTTATCAAATACTGTCAGTATTAGTGTTTTGACGAATTGGATTCCAAAATATTCCAAAGTACATCTATTATAATTATCAAAAGACATGGTAAAAGATCGTTTTTTCGTAAATATTGGGGCGATGTAGTCCTTTTAATTCTTCTACTAGTTCCTCCCCTGTTCAGTTACAATTATTATTTTGGTCGAAACCGAACCAAACCAAACAAAAACGATGTCTTTCCGGCGGTCCACCAATAGCGAGCAGAAACAATGTAGGACAAAGGTTACACTTGCAACCCCACAAATTACGAAAATGCTGAAAAAACATCTATAATTTTTTAAAAATAATTTAAAACGATGAATTTAGCTATCCCGTAAAATAACACTTTGCTTTTGTGCAACCCCATAACGTTAGCCCGCCCTTATATTGGTCAAAACTAATAAATTTCCTATCGGTTTGACTAGATATCACCAATTTAAAAAGCGCACTTCGTAGTAAAAAGGTTTGATTCAAAAAAACCTTAAAAAGCTCGTTTTCCTGCTTTTTAGGCCCCTAAAATCCTAAGCTTCTTACGCAGCATAGGTCTTGCAATAACGCTTCTAGCATACCTCTTGCAAAAACGATTTACCTAATAATAAACTATTTTATTAAAACAGTGCCAGATATACAAAAAACTTAAGCTTAAGAATCGATAACCAAAACTCGCCTAAAAGCGGAGAGTACTCCTCCCTAAAACAATCATTCTGCTGTTGAGCATAAGCTACAAACCCACCACCACTATCACTCGACCTAATCATCTCCAACGCACGTGCAAACAAAACACGCTCCACAAACGCCGAAGCAAAACACAACTCTCGGTCTCGGTCTCGATCTGGGCAAGGTGCAAGTGCATCAGCCTTTCCATCTGGAGTGAGATGTATAGAAACATAGGATTTAGAGAGAGAGTGTAGGAGTATGGAGTCTGATTGGGACCATAACGAGAATGAAGGCCAGTGCGTAACGGCGTTCGATATGATGCATGGTTTGTTTTGCGAGACGTGGTCACGGAGGAAGGTGAGTGGGGTAGGTGGGGTTTGGAAACGGTCGATTTGCGGGGTTGTTCCGAGAGTTAGGTCTCGGATTTCTGACCATAAATTCTCTATTGGGTTGCTGCTGTTGTGTTGTTCCAGACCCTCCATTCCAGAATGCAACTTTTGATGATCCAAAAACCAAGAAAACAAAAATAGTTAAGTATCGATCCTGTTATAAAATTTAAACAAAAAATTTTGATCCGTTTATAAAATTTAATTAATTATTGATCCATTATTTCTAAAACTAATTAAGTATCGGTCTATTACTCGTTAAATATAAAAGCTCCCTCAATTCTATTTATCTAATTTATCACTCTCTCTCTCTCTCAAAAAACTCAAACTCTTTTTTTAAAATGGTTGAAAAGGGTGCAGACTTTTTTAAAAAGGGTTCAGACTCTTTTTAATAAGGTTCAAAGGGGTTCAGACTCTTTTTCAAACGGGTTCATACTTTTTTAAAAAGGTTCAACGAGGTTCAGACTCTTTTTAAAAATGGTACAAAAGGGTTCAGACTCTTTTCAAAAAAGTTCAAAATGGTTCAGACTGTTTTTAAAAGGGTTTAAAAGGGTTCGGAGTTTTTTTTTCGTTTTGTAATTTTTTTTTGACACGTGTCGCTCTCTGAATGGGTGTCGCTGAAATTGATCAATCCTTAATTAGTTTTTGTTTCATGGACCAATGCTTAATTAATATGTAGATAAGGTACCAATACAAATTTGATGTCAAAATTGCACGTTTTTTTACGGACGGAATGAGTACATGCTTCGATTCGATTTGTAATTTATTTGATAACGTTTGATCAATTTACTATTATGTAAAAAAGTTGTTTTCCTCTAATCCCAACACAACTGATTTTCTATGAACTTATACAATATTAGATGAGTAGTACCATCAAAATTAGGGAATATACCACTTTTTTTAGTAGTATTATTCATACGGACACTTTTGAAAGATGAGTTTCCCAATAGCCTACTTTTTAGAAAGTATATAAACCTAAAAATTATTTAATATATAAAACATTCACTTTCTCTCAGTAAAATCAAAAATCATGAAAAATATATCAAAAATTCAAAATATTTACAAAAAACAGAAAATAAATAAAAATGAAATATTAAATTTGAATTATTTTTTTTGAAAAAATTCATAAAAAATTTAAAAATGCATATACGTCGATAAAAGTGCATAATATTAAATTTTAAAAAATAAATATAAATTCAAAAAAATCTATATAAAAAACTAAAATAAAAAATCAACAAATATTAAAAATTTCAAAAAATCAAAAAGTACATACGGGTCGATAAAAGTGCATAAAATATGCATATAAAGTGCATACGGTTGCATAAAATGTGCATAAAAAGTAGAAAATATATTAAAATTTCAAAATAATTAACAAAAATAGAAAAAATCATTAAAATAAATTTAAAAAATGAAAATGAAAATTTCCGAAAAATCAAAAAAACATAAAAAAAATCAAATATTCAAAAGTGCATAAGCGTCGATAAAAGTGCATAAACATTTGTATAAAAAGTGCATACGATACAATAAAAGTGCATAAAAAGTGTATAAACAATGCATAAATGTGCATAAACAATCAGTGGAAATTGCATAAACTGTGCATAAAAAATGCATATAAAATGCACAATGGTAAATAAAAATGCATACGAGTCAATAAAAAATGCATAAAAAAGTGTATAAGGGTAGATAAAATTGTAAAAAATGCATACAAGTGAATAAAAAATGCATAAAGGTGAATTAAAGTGCATAAAAAGTGTATACGAGACAATAAAAAGTGTATAAATGTCGATAAAAGCGCATAAACAGTGCATACGGGTCGATCAAATGTGCATAAAAAGTGCATATGAGTCAATAAAAAGTGCATACAAGTGCATAAAATATACATACAAGTGTATAAAAAATGCATAAAATGTGTATATGGGTCCATAAAAGGTGCATAAAAGGTTCATACGGGTCAATGGTGCATAAAAAGTGCATACAGTAGATAAAAATTAAATTAAATGTATATACAAGGCCATAAAAAGTGCATAAAATGTGCAAACGCGTCCATAAAAAGTACATAAAAAGTTTATAAAAGGTGATTACGGTTAATAAAAAGTGCATACGAGTGCATAAAAAGTGCCTTAAGACCACTAAAGTGCATAAAGTTCGCTAAAATGCATAATAAAGTGCATAAGGTTCACTAAAGTGCATAATAAAATGCATAACGTTGAGTTTAAAGTACATAAAGTCCACTAACTGCATACCGAAGTGCATAAAGTCTATTAAAGTGCATAATAAAATACAAGTTCACAAAAGTGCATAATAGTGCATAGAGGGCTCGTTTGGTTGCAATATTAGTATTAATGGGATTATCAATACATTCGGACTATGACGGGATAACAAATGAAAACGGGATTAATAGTACATACATGAATATCAATGAAGTGTTTGCTTGATTTTTATTGTGTTTGAACTATTTTACAAATTTACTTTTATATTCATAATAAGTAAACTAGCGAAATACATAATTATATATGTATATATATTATTTTAATATGTATATATACATATATATATATACACACACGTATATATACACATATGTGGAGTATATAATTACATACATACTGTATATATAAAATTATTATATTCCGATTTGTATTGGTGCGAGAGCATAAAGAAAAGAGACAAATGAGAGCTCTAAAGTACAATTTGGTATATTGCTAATAAAGTCTTAAGACATGTATTGGGTATTCATTTTACATATGAATTTGGGTAATACCTATGTATTTTTATGTATTTCAAGTCTCATGTCAAAAAATGTTATCAAACAGAGCTTTTGTGCAGCAAGTATAGGGAGAGATGGTGCGGAGGAGGAGAAGTCCGCCATGGATAGAGAGAGATGAGAGGGGAGAGAGATGGGAGGAAGAGATCTGAACTCTTTGATATGCAAAGGGGGTGAATTAAAAAAAAAGAAATAATTGGGCTTTCATATGGAAACCAAATGTTTTTTTAGTGTCCTTATGGAAAATAAGTCTAAAAAGTGGTATGCATTGAAAATTTTATATAAAAATTATTCAAACTTTAAGTCCTGATTAAGTGAAATATAATCATGCTATTAAATAAAAAAATGTTTTTTAAAATTATAAAAAAAATAAAATTGTATAACTAATTTTCCACATCCGTGAGTAAGGGTTTGGATTTTAAAATTTAGTGATGGAAAACATTTTCCTGTTTAAAATAAAGTTTAGAAACTAGTAATACAAAATCCATATTCTCTCCGTCCAATTGGTAACTTTTAAATGACCAATTTTGACGTAGTGTAAAGATTCACTTTGAAAGTACAATACTACAATAAAATAAAAGTTTAAAGATTGTCATATCAAAACTTTTTTCTAGATGAAATTTGCGACCACATAATGTTAATCCCGACTATGTCCCTGTTACTAGCAACGACTTCAATTTACTTCTATCCGTTCTTCACGGCTGAGCTAAAGTAAAGTCTTTGATCCTCGACCGTCCTGGCTTGATATAATTAGAAAAAACAAAGGACAAGTCTCGAGTTGGACTTGGTTGGAAAGGTAGTTTTAAAAAATCTACTCCACTATTAATAAAAAATCTAAGGGTATATGAGTTCATTTTATGAAGTCCGTCTTACTTACTCGTATGTTACAGTGTGTGAAATAGTGAAATCAACTATTGACACTTACGGTTTGATCTAAAGTTCAATCTAGTTTTTTGTAACTTCAGTATAATCACTATAATCGCCAAGTGTGAACTGTGATCCTTATTTTTAAGAATAGAAAGATATGGTTTTATCCATTTGAGAAAATTACCAAAACATACAACTTTTCAACTTTAATTACTAAAAATTACAAATCAAAATTTTTCTTCTCAAAACATGCCGCTCTAATAAATATAGAGTTAATATGATTGGTATGTAGAAACAAAATTATTTAATAATTTGTTAAACTCCAAAACATAATTAAGTATTGGTCTTCCACCTAATTACCCAATAAAAAATAAAAAATACGGTAAACTAAAAAAATAATATAATATCAAAAAAAACAAAAAACAAAACAGAAAAAAAGAATTCGAAAATACCAAAAAAAATGTTGAAAAAGCCTTTAAAAACACCAAAAAAATGCTAAAAAAAATCAAGAAAAATCCAAAATCACACAAAAAATGAAAAAAGTTCAAATAAATCGAGAACCCGAAAAAACCCAAAAAAGACTCAAAAAACCTTTAAAAAAAGTCGGGAACCCGAAAAAATCCCAAAAAAATCGCAAAAAAAATGGTAAAATAAAACAAACAAGAAAATTCCAAAATCACAAAAAAAAATAAAAAAAATTCAAAAGCGTTGAGAACCCGAAAAAGGCTGAAAAAATCTTCAAAAAAGTCGGGAACAAAAAAAAACGCAAAAAAAATGGTATTAAAAAAACCAAGAAAAATCCAAAAAAAAAATAAATGAAAAAATTTCAAAAAAGTCGAGAACCCCGAAAAAACCCAAAAAACACTGAAAAGGCGTTAAAAAAACCGGGAACTCAAAAGAAACCCAAAAAAATGGTAAAAAACAAAAAAAAACCAAGAAAAATCCAATTTCACAAAAAAAAAAAAGTTCAAAAAATCGAAAACCCAAAAAAAGTCAAAAAAGACTGAAAAAACCTTTAAAAAAGTCGGGAACCCGAAAAAAAAACCCCAAAAAATATTTAAAAATATTTAAAAAAACCAAGACAAAACTAAAAATCCAAAATCACAAAAAAAAAAATGAAAAAAGTTCAAAAAAGTAGGGAACCCAAAAAGTGGTAAAATATTTAAAAAAAAACCAAGAAAAACTTAAAATCACAAAAAAATGAAAAAACGTTCAAAAAAGTCGAGACCCGGAAAATGGTAACAAAATTAAAAAAACAAAATCACAAAAAAAATGAAAAAAAGTTCGAAAAAGTCGGAAAATTCGATTGTTTGTACATTTTTCTTATTGTGTATGTAATTTTCTTGTTTTTTATGCATTTTTTTTGTATTGTGTATGTTATTTTTTGTATTATGTATGTATTTTTCTTATTGTGTATGCCATTTTCTCCACTGTGTATGATTTTTTTTGGATTGTGTATACACTTTTTTCGATTGTGTATTCATTATTTTGGATTAGTTATGCCTCTTTCTTATTGTGTATGCACTTTTTTATATTGTGTATACAATTTTTTGTATTGTCTATGCATTTTTTTATATTACTTATGCATTTTTTTATATTGTTTATGCAATATTTTTTATTGTTTATGCACTTTTTTGTATTATTTATGCCCTTTTTTATATTGTGTATACAATTTTTTGTATTATTTATACAATTTTCTCGATTGTGTATACACTTTTTTGGATTGTGTATGCACTTTTTTGGATTGTGTATATAATTTTTTATATAGTGCATGCACTTTTTTGTATCGTGTATACATTTTTTTTATTGTGTATTCACTTTTTTTATTGTGTTGCACTTTTTTGTGGTATGTATGCATTTTTATTATTGTTTATGCCATTTTCTCGATTGTTTATGATTTTTTTGGGATTGTTTATGCACTTTTTTATATTATTTATGTATTTTTTTTATATTTTGTATGCACTGTGTTTGATTGTGTATACACTTTTTGGTATTGTGTATACACTTATTTTTTTATTCTATATGCTCTTTTTTGTATTGTGTAAGCACTTTTTTATATTGTGTATGCAATTTTTTATATTATGTATGTACTTTTCTTATTGTGTATGCGCTTTTCTCGATTGTGTATGATTTTTTTTGGATTGTGTATGCATTTTTCTCGATTGTGCATGTATTTTTTTGGATTATGTATGCCTCTTTTTTATTGTGTATGTATTTTTTTATATTGTTTATGCAATTTTTTATATTATTTATGCACCTTTTTATATTGTGTATACACTATTTTCTATTTTTTATGCACTTTTTTTTTATTGTTTATTCACTTGTTTATATTGTGTATGCACCATTTTGTATTTTATATACATTTTTCTCGATTGTGTATGCAATTTTTTGGATTGTGTATGCACTTTTTTGTATTGTGTATGTATTTTTTTTTGTATTATTCATTCATTTTTTTTTATTGTTTATACACTTTTTTATTGTGTATGCACTTTTTATATCGTGTTTGCACTTTTTTATATTTTTTATGCACTTTTTTGAATTGTGTATGTACTTTTATATAGTGTGTATACACTTTTCTCGATTATGTATGCACTTTTTATATTGTGTATACACTTTTTTTATATTATGTATGCACTTTTTTTTTGTATGCATTTTTTTTTATTCTGTATACACTTGTTTTTTCACATTGTATATGCAGTTTTTTGCAATTGTTTATACACATTGGTAGCTTATATAGAGGTACAACGATACGACAAAATTTTAAATAAAAAAGTGCATATACAATACAAAAAACTGAATACAAAATATAAAAAATTGCATAAACAATACAAATAAGTGCATACATAATATAAAATAGTACATACACAATATAAAAAAATACATAAATAATATAAAAAAATACATACACAATAAAAAAAAGTACATACACAATATAAAAAAATGCATACACAATAAGAAGAGACATACATAATCCAAAAAAATGCATACACAATCGATAAAAGTGTATACACAATAAAAAAAAGTGCATAAACAATATAAAAAAGTGAATAAACAATACAAAAAAATGCATAAACAATATAAAAAAATGCATAAACAATATAAAAAAGTGCATAAATAATATAAAACAATGCATACACGATATAAAAAAGTGCATAACCAATAAGAAAGAGGCATACATAATCCAAAAAAATGCATACACAATCGAGAAAAATGCATACACAATCCAAAAAAGTGCATAAACAATCGAGAAAATGGCATACACAATCATAAAAGTTCATACATAATACAAAAAATTACATACACAATACAAAAGAATGTATAAAAAAATAAGAAAAGTGCATAGAAAATAAGAAAAATGTATACACAATCGAATTTTCGGGCCTTTTCGAATTTTTTTAATTTTTTTTAATTTTGGATTTTTTTTGGGTTTTTTTTTTTAAAAATATTTTTTGGGTTTTTTCGGGTTCCTAACTTTTTTTAATGGTTTTTCCAACCTTTTTTGGGTTTTTTCGTGTTCTCGATTTTTTTGAACTTTTTTCATTTTTTTGTGATTTTGGATTTTTCTTGGGTTTTTTTTTATTTTTTACCATTTTTTTGGTTTTTTTCAGGTTTCCGACATTTTTAAAGGTTTCTTCAGCATTTTTTGGATTTTTTCGGGTTCTCGACGTTTTTGAACTTTTTATTTTTATTTTTTTTGTGATTTTGAAATTTTCTTTGTTTTTTTTTACCCTTTTTTTTTGGGGTTTTTTCGGGTTCCCGACCTTTTTAAATGTTTTTCAGCACTTTTGGGTTTTTTCGGGTTCTCGACTTTTGTGAACTTTTTTCATTCTTTTTGTAATTTTGTATTTTTCTTGTTTTTTTTTTTTTACGATTTTTTTGGGGGGTTTTCGGGTTTCCGATTTTTTTAAAGGTTTTTTCAACATTTTTTGGGTTTTTTTGGGTTCTCGACTTTTTTGAATTTTTTTTTTTTTTTTTTTTTTTATTTTGGATTTTTCTTGGTTTTTACCATTTTTTTTAGTACCGGTACCTGATAATGGTATGGTATCAGTACCCGGGACCGGTATCGTACCATACCATACCGGTTTTGTTTTTTATATGTGTAATTGTATGTTTGTATGTTTTGGAAAGAAATTTTTAGTTGTTGTATGTTTTGATAATATATTTTAGTCAATTGTATGTTTTGGGCATTGTTCCTATAAAAAAAAATGCTGAATAGCAAAGACTATAGTGGAAATCATGCTTGGGGGTCTGTTTGGGTTCACTCGTTGTAAACGAATTCCCTACTTATAAGTTTAGAGGTCTGCAGCTGCTATGATTCTTGTTGGAAGAGAATGGCAGAAAGAATATAGAAATATGAACATCTGATTATGAAATATCAACTTATCAATTTAAAAGAATATAGACCTGATAAAAACCCATTTCATTTCTTCCAAGTGACAAAACATTTGAATGTTCGCCAAAGTGACAAAACCATGAAAGTTAGTCATGCTCATGTCCGATCAGTTCTAGCATCTTTATCCATCTTTCCCTAATCAGAGAACTTAATGGCACAATTTTTAAGATAGAATGCCACTCGATCAATACATATTATAAATCAGATGAGCATGAAAAGGTTTTATAGATTTCCAATAAAAAGGAAGTAACAGGTTGGGGATCGGATAAGCTTTGAACTGTGGTTTTATATGAAAAGAATGTGAGTCTAGAATTTAACTTTTCATTACCCATCACTCGCCGCTGATCTAAGACCAAATTTGACCCGGTCATCTTTGCATATATTTTAAATACAAGCAAATGTTATATTTCTTCAGGTTTCAACTGAAACCCACTTTTAACTTTGAAGAGCCGACAAAAAGCAGATCCATTGGCCAGAAAAAAAGGCCAATATTTTACAAAAATGCAGATGATACCAGAAAATTTATGATCCAACTAGCAAAAAAATAAATTGCTGAAACAAAACTCTTTAAACACATTCAATTACAACTATGGTCTAGACTACGATTCAAGGGTACATGATATTCCCAGCATTGCCATTTTACCAGTAAATGTACAACATATAGCACAGACAAGTTTAAGAAGACTATTATTTTGCGAAATTGTGATACATCTGACTATACCCAAATATTAAGAAAACTTCTACGGAATTTAGAACACAGTTGTTACAAGTAGGGTTAGGTAACTGTTAACGGACCTTTGTGCCCCAATGATGTCCATGATGATTCCACGCGCAATAAATGCAACTTCTCAACAAAAGGTTCTAAGATTGCTGCCTCTTCCTCAGGAGCAAAGGCCATGCAAATGCTAAGCTCTTGAACCGCAGCCTCATATTCCCTATGATAAAAAAGAAAGTCACGTTAAAATAAGAAAGGGCTAAAATAGGCAAAAAAAACGAAGACAATTTGGTCATCAAGAAACATGCAAGTGAATTGAAACTAGGTGGAGTTTGATTTTGAGAACTGTTCGAAGCACGTCTGATGTATTACGTCTAAAAATAAGACTACTGACAATAAACTAGATTGAGAGAGAGACCGGTTAAGAAAGAATTCTTCATTAAACATGAAATTTATGAGAACAAAAAGGATTTCTTGAAAGTTTCAAATTTTTAATTTCCAAGAAACAAAGAAACTGAGGCAAACTGTATAATCTGAACCTAAGAAACACATAAGATTGTGTACCTGCTATAGTATAACATCATGCCATGGTCTCTCCTCAAAGCCCAATTATGTGGCTGAAGAATCAATAGTCTTTCTGAAGCCATGATAGCCAGCCTAAAAAAGAGTATTTTTAAGAAGGCTTGCATGGCACTATTTTATAAACATAAGTCAACATAACAACTATGTTCACCAATAAGTAGCTCGAGTCCTGTGATGTTGAAAAAATCTAATACAAATATAATGTTTTTTTTCTTTTTTAAGAGAAAAAAGGCGGGGGAGAGACATTTTTGCATATCAAGCTATTGCGGATCAAGCTATCTTGCAGATAAAGATGTCAAAGAGTTGGAGAAGGGGAATGTTAATCCTATGCACTAGTCTGAAACTCCACAAAGAACAGTTACATATTTTTCCTTTTGGTTGGTAAGATTCAGGGAAGCCAAAAAAAGGGACCTCTGGCTTACTAGCAGTCTAGCAGATGAGTCATATGATGTTATCTAGAAAGACAAAAAGAAAGTGCACTGGAAAAAGTATTCAGTATTCTATTAATATTCGCGGATTAAGAGTCTCTACTGAGAAGAAATCTACTCCGAGCTCCTCATATTCTGATTTTTGATACAATGTACTGGGGAATTAGTCAGATTGTAAGAATGAGACCCAAGTAAATGACTGCATAAGAATAAATAGAACCTCAAAGATAATGACTGGTTTTATATTTTATGAAAATCAAGCAACTGATTCATGTGAAGATGAGCTTTAAAAGTTTATGCTGCAATTTTTTTTTTATTATTTGAATAAGAATTCAGTCTAACAAAAGTACCATATCATCCCCGCAGAGAACAGCAAGATGAATCAGATAACTAAAGGTTTCAAACACCCATGATAAATTGGAAGTCTAAATCTCACTTTTTTCCACATGTCTAAAATAATTTCAAACACCCTCGATAAATGGTAAATCAATCAAGTCTTACAAAATTAATTTGCCCCTTGTTGCTAATAGTCATGAAATTGTGCACCCTAATCAAATTTACGCTTTCATTTTAACAACCCATTTCCTATTTTAGGAGTATAATTAGGATACATGTGTAATTGATGATGTACACATTAATTGATAAAAAAGAACAGTTCTAGACTGTTTTGATGAAGTTTACAACCAAACCCCTAACTCAAATACCACTACTAGAATTTGATGTGTACTTGGTTGTCGATGAATATAGCAGAAAGCTCTAATGCCTACACTTTAGATGTTTAACCGCCTAAAGTTGTCTGAACAACACGTCCTAAGGGTCTATATGACATGGACTATACAAAAATAGTTAAGTGATATTTACGAGAATCCTGCATTGATATTTGGCCCAAAAGAGCAAATTATACAAGTATAGTATCTGAAAATATATCCCCAGTGCAAATAAGGTTGAAATCTTATTTATCTGCATATGAGGTGATTAGACATTTTAGTTTGTTGAAAAATCTAAATAGACGCTCAACGCAAGTCTTTCAATATAGGTCATCCCCATAAAATTAATTTGTCCTTTGTAGATTTTACGTATAAACATTTCGTTTGGAAAAAAATCTTATAAAAATAGATAAATTATGTCACGCGCCCATATTCACAATTCTTCCCTTTCTCATGCATCTTGAACCTGTAGGGATAAAAGAAAAGATCTTGTCTAATCAGAAAAGAAAAAGAAGTAACGAAACAATCCCACAAAGGAGCATAGAATGGGTACCTTAAATCTTGGGGACGCACCAAAGGAACTTTAGAGCTATTGATGCTCAAATTGTCATTAGCATCATGAATAGGCCTAAGTGGAGAGGTTAACATCAAACCATGAGTGGTTCTCGACGCACGTTTCCAGTGAAGCCTCTGCGACATTACGGAGAATTTAGGGCCGAGTCTTTAAAACTAGTTTCCAGGACAGTTTGTGGATATGTTTTTCAAAACATGTATTTGTACCCAAACCAAATACTTGTTTGGTGTTTGGTTTTGTAAAACAGCTTTTGGATCGTATCCTATGATTAAGTGTTTTGGGGCAGTAAATTATGAACTTTCCATGTTGACTATCTAGGACCACCCCTTAGATATCGTTAACACAAAATTGATACTGTGCACCATATGACTTTTTATCTATCTGAAAGGCTCAAGAAGAAAGTGAGTTTTTGCATAACATAAAATCTAGTGGCCGCAAAGTACCTCATAGTGAGTAATATTTTGACACTACAAACTTTTGGAGATTATCGATAATGTCTTCCTGGTTATGGCATCTTTATAGTGTCAATGTCATATTGGCCTATCTGTGCAAATTTCCAATGGCTAGTACCGTTTAAAAAGCCTTGCCATAAATGTTTTATAGTTCACACAGTTTAAGCAAAGAATGACTGGTATAGATAATTGGTGCAAATCCAAACATGTTACGTATAATAACGTACAATTAAATTGGCCAGAGATATTCCGATAATATCTCGATTTGTCGCAATATCAAGTCCTGAAAGCGATTTGCTGTTCAAATCTGAAGCCTTCGACCTCGGATTATCTACGCAGCTCCCATTAACAAGCCCAAACAAGCTGTTCCCTGAAGTTACCTTAAAGAGCTCCTAAAAGAAGGAAAATCCATTAATTTTGAAAACATGTATGTCTGATTCTCTAATAGGGAGTTAGAAACTGAATATTCTAAAAAAAAATTGGCTAGACGCATATGAAGCATCATAATAACAGCCTAGAGCTAGAAAGATAAACAAACCTCAGGATTTCCAGTTTGGGGCCAAATCAAAAACTCTTCCCCAACTCGAGATCCCAGAATGGTTAGATTAAGTCTTCGACAAACCTCAATGTAAATTACACTAAGCAAAATTGCTGCCAACAAAGTAAAAAACGTATAGTAAATAGAGGTGGAGTGGCTTAAGACTTGAGATATAAGTATCAAAAGAACTATAAAATACCCAAACATATGGCCATAAATAAAGAAACATCAGTAAGCATGTAATTTAAGGGTCAGACTGTGGGAAGAATTATACCAATGGCCCCATACTTAGAGAGATTTCCATAACTCCATTAGATTCAATTGTAACAATATTAGTCTATAAGATACGGGATGGTCTCCATAGTTTCAAGTACACCAGTACCCTCCTCATAGTTCCAGTAAGTTACACCAGTAGTCCCTTATTATGGGGACCAATTTTATGACCTATTTAAACATGGGGCCAATTAATAGAACTTAATCAAATAAAGGGTAATAGTGTTTCGGCTGAAACTATGGGGACCTAATAGAAGTTCTAGCTAAAGTAAAAGGATCATTTGTCTAGCAATTGTAACTACCAGAATAGAATGAATTTTTATCCAAAAATACGGGGACTATTAATGTACTTCTCCGTATAGATATCTTACCACTACCACATCCAGACTTCAGAACTGAGTTCAAATATGAGTCTTTTGGATCTATAAGTACCGATGGCCTTCTAAAACCTCTCATCTCAAAAAGTATCAAATTCACCGCCTCTAAGACTTCGCCTAAATGGCAACCTATCTCTCTCGAAGTTAACTCCACCTTTACTTCTTCAGCGATAGTTTCTAATTCTTTTAGCCACTCACTAATTGTCTTTCCACCCAGAGGCATTGTATCTAAGGAATCCCAGTCTTGGCAGGTAGATAAATTTGTAGTATTTCTCCTTTCACTTTGAAGGGAACGTGCATCTTTTTCTCGATTTAAAGCGATTAATGCCTCATCTTCGGCTGCAATATACAGAAGGGCCTGCACAAGGGCATGGGATAATAAAAAGTTAATATACAATAGAGAAAAATATGCATCCCAGAGGAAGTCCACTGCAAAACAAATAACTCAAATCGTTGTCACCACTGCATAAAAAAGATTATCAATTTCGAAAGCTTTTAAATGAAGACACACCAACTGATCCTTAAATGTCATACAATTCACTTATGAATATTTAGTGAATGCGTGATTGTATCTATATAAATGATTGAGCCACTAATAATTACGCCATACAGATCGTTGGATGCATATTCTAAAGTTGCTCAAAAGGTACATTTTAGAGGTCTGGTTTTTTCGCATTATTTTTAAGTGTTGGTGGAGAGCATAGCGGTGAGTATATACCAAGAACTGATAGTTCCACTCGACTTGAAGACTAACAGATTTACTGTTTCATTTGTTTGTTATTTTAGATATTTTCAACATGACAGAAAACAGAAACACAAGATGGATACAAGCTGCGCAGATTAGTCTCCATTTTTCTAACCGTAGCAAGATTTTTTTACTGAATCAATCCACCTTTAGAGCCCCCCAAAAAGAGTAGATTATTATGATTTAAGTTCACCTTTTTCTTTTCTCAAGGAATTTTCAAAAACATGAAAGCAGTCCAGATTCCAAAAGTTTCATCATTTCAGACAAGAAAGCCGTGAAATACTAAAAAGATAAGAGAAAACAGAACCAAACAGATGCTATATTTCTCAGCTAATGGAGAAAATAATAACCTTTGCAAGAGAGATGTCTTTGTCCTTGGATTGGAAAGATATTTCCCGAGTAAACTTTTCCCTGGCAGCCTCAAATACCTGTTAAAGTTTTAGAGCATTTAAAATTGAATAGTTGAATCCTGTTAATATCATGACATATATAAAACACACAATCGT
Source organism: Primula vulgaris (assembly GCA_963920805.1). NCBI lineage: Eukaryota > Viridiplantae > Streptophyta > Magnoliopsida > Ericales > Primulaceae > Primula > Primula vulgaris. Next base: position 10,011,113 of record OY987218.1, on the reverse strand, counting down.
AAAGGGGAAGTCTCTGAGCAACATTGACGTTGTTCACTTGTTCCATAGGAAACAGTATCTAGTATGAAGAGTTAAAAATCAATTAAAAACAAACCTCTTGATATAAATTTGGAGAAGCTGCAGTTCTCGCAGTTGCTACCGATGAGCTAGCCTGAGGGCAAAAGCCTAATCTCCTCTTTTTCTCCAAATTAATCATGGTGATAGGATATTTGTTTTTCCTCACTTTCTCATCTCCATTCAAACAAGAACGATCATACTCGAATCTGAACCGGAAAAAGAAAAACTAGGGATTAAAATATGAAAAGTATATTTCCACTTTTTCTAGATGCATATCCCACTTATGAACAACATACACTACTGAGTGAATACTTAATTGAATGAGAACAACTTAATTGAATGAGCAAATATGTCACGAACTATTTCTAGATGTATATACGATACAGCCATCCACTAAATACCCTCTCCGTTTAAACATGCCACAACATTTGCCAAAACATCAGAAATATAATATATACTCCCCTGTTCCTAAAGAAAGGGGGCCTAATACCAACTGTACAAACATCCAAATACACCAAAGTTTGGAAACCAATTATATTTTGCAGGTTTTTCGTCAATAATTTGACTGTATTAGAAATCTAAATTCCATTGTTGATCACGGATAAAGTAAATTTACTTAATGAGTTGATTTTGTGTATATGTATCTAATTGATTGACAGCAATCATCGGATCTAAATTAATGCGATCAAACGGTTCAAGTAATATCTCAAGTGTCGTTTACTATATGTTGTCTCTTAAGCTATAACTTCTTCTCTTCATGTCTGTCTATTTGTCTCTTTCCATAAATAATCAACAATAATCTGATACTTTCCCATTTGTGCATTTTATATTTCACATAGCAAAATGTTAATCATGAGGAGAGTTAGATTTATAACAAGCCATATACGCCTAAACTACGTTCCATAATAAGTTAAACTCCCCATAAAATAACAGCATAAAAGGGATAATCCACTTTATGCTATTTTTCCTGGTCATTTTCCATTACACCACACAACAATAATGAAACACCTAACAAAGTAACAAACTCAACTTCCACATAGAAAGATACTCAAAAACTACTCAAAAAAGATACACACCTAAACACATCTAATACAAATAGGGGTGGGCAAAAAATCCGCAAACCCGCCCCGTAACCCAATCCGTGCGGATTGGGGCGGATTGGGGCGGGTTGGGTGTCAAAAAAAGTTAAATCCGCCCCGCCCCAATCCGTAAAAAAATTCGTGGGTTGGGTTAGGGTTGGGGTTTCCAAACCGCGGGTTAATCCACCCCAACCCGTTTCAATCCGCATATATATATATATATATATATATATAAATATAAATATAAATATATATAAATATAAATATAAATTTTCTCAAGATCTTTTTTAATAAGAGCTTCTATATTATAATAGTATTGATTTAAGAAAAATTATATATATAGACAAAAAATCTTTGCATTGTCCAAACTTAAGGTTAATGATTCGATTGATATATTGTCTTATAAATTCAATGTATTATCTCGTATTTATAAAAAGAAGGAATTTTTAATCTAGGTCTAGCTAGTATGAGTGGTTAATTTATTTTTAAAAACTTTATTTGTAATTGAAGTATAGCCAAATACGAAGTTATATAAAGTTATTACGAAATCTGTATCTATTGAACTTGTGGATTCAATTAGCTATTGAACTTTATTTTGATTATGTTGATGAAGAATAATTTGTTTTGTTTTGTTTTGTTTTAGCTTTGTTACTTGTTCCGAACATTCTAAACGTATTTTTGTTGACTTTTAGTTTATATTTCTATTTGAAAGATTTATTTTTTTTAAAATATTTAGGTAAATTATGCGAAATAATGAAAAATTAATGACTAAAATGAAAATTCAAGAAACAACCCGCACCCAATCCGCCCCGCTTGATAATGGGTTGGGTTGGGTTGGGTTGGGATTTGAATTTCACTAATCCGCCCCAATCCGTCCCGCTATTTATTTTACGGGGCGGGTTAGGATTGCGACCAATCCGCCCCAATCCGCCCCGTACCCACCCCTAAATACAAATATAACCCTGTCTCTATTCAATATTACTCCACAAATAAACACAAACAGTAATAGTTAAGTGGTACAAGTTAAAGTAGCAGCTAGTCAGTCCCTATTTCATTTTCTCCTTCTAAAATTCTTTATAATTACAGGCCATAAGCGCCTAAACTACGTTCCACGATAAGTTAAAGCTCTCCATAAAATAGCAGAGCATAAAAGGGATAATCCACTTTATAGTTTATACTACTGTATATTCTTTTCCTAATCATTTTCCCATTGCACCACACAACATTGATGAAACACCTAACAAAGTAACAAACTCAACTCCCACATAGAAATGTTCTCAAAAATTACTCTAAACAGATACACACCCAAACACGTCTAATACAAACATAACCCTGTCCCTATTCAATATTACTCCACAAATAAACACAAACAGCATTAGTTAGTTATTAAGTGGTACAAGTTAAAGTAGTAATTAGTCAGTCCCAATTTCATTTTCTCCTTTCAAAATTCTATAATATTACAGGACATAAGCGCCTAAACTACGTTCCATAACAAGTTAAAATCTACATAAAACAGCAGCAAAGTGATAATCTACTTTATGCTATTTTTTCTGGTCATTAAACTAATACACCACACTATATTAATGAAACACCTAACAAACTCAACTCCCACATAGAAAGATTCTCAAATATTACTCTAAAAAGATGCACACCCAAACACATCTAATACAAATATAACCCTGTCTCTATTCAATATTACTCTACAAATAAACTTTTTTTTTTTATATAACCCTGTCTCTATTCAATGTTACTCTACAAATAAACACAAACAGGAATAGTCAGTAATTAAGTGGAGTACAAGTTAAAGTAGTAGTTAATCAGTCCCTATTTCACTTTCTCCCCAAAATTCTTTATAGTCAAAAGGTTGTCAAATTTGGTCCTCACACCTTAAAATTCTCACATGTTACCCCCATCTAATAATAGAGTATCTATTACCTTCCTCTTTTTCTTAATCATATATCCTAATAATAGCACATCACACACCTCAAAATTTTCCCATTTTACACACACACATTATATACAACACCCCCATATTAATTAAATACAAAATTTGACCAACAAATAACAAATAAATAGCCTTAAAACGTTAAAAACTTACATGTTACTCTCAATTTAGTAAAGTATCTATTACCTTCCACTTTTAAAATATCATAAATCCTAATAATAGCATATTACACACCCCAAAATTTTCCCACTACACACAAATTAATAAATTGAATACAAAATTCTACCAACAAATAACAGATAATAGCTTTTCAGCAACATAATAATTCATAATAATAAAACTAATATTTTTTAATAAATAGAGAGAGTGAAAATTACCTATAATGTTGATTTCCATCAATGGGCAAAGAAGCGGAAAAAACCGAAGCCATCCGAAATCGAGGCGGAGAATTAAGCAATACACAGCAAGACATATTTCCCAAAAATAGAGAGATTAAAAATAATTCAGTGGATTGTGCAAATTCAGTTCAATCATCCATGACTGTAAAAAACTGGGCAGTAAAAGAGTCCTTGAGTTTAGTCACCACTTTAATTAAACTGTTACTGATTATATTTTTACTCTCAATATATATAGATACAGATGATGATGAGTCACAATAATGATTAGAGGTGGAGCAAAATGCAAGAGAATATTCAAGATCCATATAAGTTTTTTAAATATTTTGATCCAGGGCAGTGTTGTTTTTATTTTTATTCCCCCACTATTTAGCAATTTTATTTACTTAAATTAGATACTATATGTATAGATTGAGAGAAATAAACCCAAAAGAAGGAAAATTGAGCACTTTGATGTGGGAGATAGTGTAGTATAGGTCAGTATTTATAGTATTCATTTTGGGTGATCTACACTTTGGTCCTTAGAGTTTTAAGTTGAGATATTATTAGTCCTTGTAAATGAATTAATTTAGTAGAATTGGTCAATTAGATTTAAAGAAGGGGATGGATTTGATCTAATTGTACATCGGTGCGGAGTATTTTCGTACATTAAATACTATAGTATTCATATAGTGAGCATAATAGAATGGGTGTAGAGATTCAGTATTCTCTACACACCAAAATAATTGTGTGGTCCAAAATAGAAATAACTAAACAGTCACTCAAAACATCCAACACTCTCAAATGACGACAAAACACAATGAAAAAAAAAAAAACAATAATAATAATAAGTGATTAGTCAGCCACATAATCTTTCAGTCTAAAAGACTAACGCGACACACAGGCGGAGCGGCAAGGGCCATGTTCATCAATGATCACGTCGCTTGCATATATTATTCTTGATATACTAAACATTGACTATATACTACTATTGTGGCACATACACTATGTAGTATAGTAAGATATAAACGCTGAAAATAACAATTGAGTTTCTTGTAAATAATCCTATTAAGTAAGTTTTTCTTAGATATCTAGTTAGATATGCTAACAAGAGAAATAAAATATTTTTAAGATGACAATATACACCATTTTTTGTATACAATATACTATGCAGCGTATTAAAAAAATGTGTATATGTTTAGAATATAAGCATATTGGTGCGTTTGATGTGGACATGCTTATTTACAACTGCTCCTATTTCTTAATACTTATAATTCTCATTATTTGTGGATGGTGATATTTCATTATAAATGATCATATTTATAGGGGTTTTGGATTAAGGGATAAATTTGAAAACATAAGTGTTAAAATAAAATTGATCCAAATGATTAGGGACCACTTATGTATTTAAACTAGTCTTTTTATGTTTTTATAATTTTTGTACGTGTTGTATACGAAGTTATGTTGATTTAACTTTTAACTTAAGTATGTTTAAATGTACGTATATGATATGTTGATTTATCCATTTTGGGTTTTATGGAAGATGATGATAAAGTGGGGATGGGGACTTCTTGAAAAGCGTGACCCAAGTGTTTTGGTATAAAAAATAGCCATTACATGATTATTACGAAATTACTATATGTTTTGAGTTTGATAAATATGTATCTTTTATAAAACTCTCTCAAATAATTTAGGGGAAATTATTAAAAAGTATTCAATATCAAATTATATTACAAAAAAAATGCTACCATATCGGAAAAATATAATTTGAGAAGTGACATTTTTTTTAAGATTTCCCTTTTTTGAAATATAAACTAACAACAATTACTTTTTACTACTATGTACTTTTTTATTTTTTTATCAAACAATACTACAGTTTTTTTTATAAAACAAAATTACATATACTTATAAATAGGGGTGGGTACGGGACAGATCAATCTCAATCATCACCCAACTCGCAAAATAAATGACGAGCCGGAGTGAGACATGTTGATAAAATTTAAATGCCAACTCAATCTGTTGGGGTGAGTTTAAAACTTCAACCTAACCAACAAAATAAATTGCGGGTTGGGGTGAGTTTGGTTGAGATAATTCTTATATTTTTATTTCGGTCATTTATTTTTCATAATTTGCATAATTAACCTAAATTTTAAAAGAAATTTAATTTTTTAAAGAGAAATATAAATTAAAACCAATAAAAATATGTTTAGAAAATTCATGAACAATTAATAAAACTAAAATATAATAAGAATTGAAGATTGATGTTCTGAAATACACACAATGTAAATATACATATTTATAATTATATAGATTACGGGTTAACATGTTAGGACGGATTAACCCGCGATTTAAAAATTTCAACCCAAACCCAACTCGCAAAATATATAGCGGATTGAGACGGGACAGATTGATATTCTTTTACACTCAACCGACCCCAACTCGTCCCAATCCGTGCGGTTGGGTAATGGGTTGGGTTTGCAGATTTTTTGTCCGCCACCGCTTATAACTATATTAATGACTTTATTTTTGGAAAAAACATAAAGATTTAGCCAATTATTTCAGTTTAGTCCAAATCTTTGTTGTATCTTTTTCTTAACGCAATCTCACACCGATTAAAATGGTCATGATCATCCTCGTTGTCTTTCTCTATTTTATCTATCCTCCTCCGCGACAACCACTTCCTCATACATCACAGATTACCGTGGACATCACCTCCCCATCGGAGAGATCCGCATTTTTTCAAAGATTTGTCCTCCGGTCAGCATCGTCGAAGAATAAAAGCAAAGATAATAGATACACGTATATTTTTGTTATATCATAATTGTAGTGTTTGTCCCTGATATTGAGTTTTAACAATGTTTGGATCTGTCGATTTGACAACACATGGATGTTTAATTTGATAGTATTTACTTTGACTTTAAGAAGTATTTATGGCGTGCACATGATGTGTATGCAAGTCTTTTTGTATATGTTTTTGGGTGTTTATGAGTGCATATGTTCGAAAGAAGCCAGACTTGTATAAATGTGAAGTTGCATAATTGCATTTACACGTTTACTTGGCAGTGTTTTCCAATTTGAAAGTCCGTTTTTTTTTTAAAATTTGACATTTGACTTAAGTGAAACAAAGACATAACTTTTGTTTTTAATAAATCAGTTGACAAAACTGTAAAAATGAAATCCCCATGTATTTTTAAAGAGTTTCATCAAATAAGCAAAAAAGAATACATTAAATTTAGCCTCACAAATAGCACCACGTATGTACAGATGCATGACTTAATGAGAGTTGGCGAACAACCCATTGTTTATGGTTTCACACTTGGCATGTGATGTTTTTTTCGTAAATATAAATAAGAAATATGCTTTCAAACCAAAAACAAAATAAGGAAAATTCCAATCGTATTTGAAATTGGTACAGAATATGCGCCTAGAATAACGTGATACGGATGTGTACCATGGGTCCATAACAGTCTTACAGATGGATAATACCAATGACATCCATTTTATTTAATTTCAGTAAGAGTTCCAATTAATCAGTGTTAGTAACAGATTGCACTTGCTTGCAAGTTGCAAACAAACGACAACAAAATAAGTAATTGGCCTAGTTTAATTAAATTCAGTCCATTGGTTCCGGCTAGATAAATCAACTTCAAGTTACCGCCCGGCATCGTCAATCAAATATTTTCTTTTTGTTGTTGTAAATAAAGCTAAATTTGTTTAGTTATTTTTTTAATGATAAATTAGTCCAAAATGTAATGCATAATTATAAAATATTTTAAGGACGACAAGTTTATCCAAGACGGCTCAGATAAGTTATGGAAAACGTACAACTTGCTAACTGCTTATTATAAAACAAAATTAATGATCCCTCGGACTCTTTTACAAATTTTGGTGCCTTTTTATATTCTGTTATAATTTATAACCATTAGCTAATCAATTTTTTTGGATGCCACAAATCGTGTTATATTAGAGTTTCAACTACTTGCACCTATCATCTAACTATTTTATATTTAATATGACAAAAAAATACTTACTCAATTATTTGTTCACCTTTCGGAAGGCAAATTTTAGACAGATTTGTCTAATAGTTCAAATACATCAAATAGTAGGTATTAAATTAGGCTACATACGCTATGTTAGTACTAAATCCAAATAAATAGACAGGTCTTTAGACCTATGCCAGACTACATACGAAACCAACATAATGGCATGCTTGAATTCATCATGTTACATATTAGAAAGAATTATGAACTAATAATATTACAGAAACTAATATCTTTTTCATAAAAAACAATACAATGACATACCTGATTTCATCACGCGATGATTAATTAGAAAGGGCCTCATACAGTTGGGATGCGAATATATATAACTGTTTGGTGTTTTAAAAGCCAACACATATGTGAGAACCCAAATTTAATTTAAAATTCAAACTAAATTATTCTATTGGTTGTCACACACTTAAAAAGTATAGATTAAGTTCGTACAAACGTTTCTCTTGTGACAATGATAGTATCGTGCATGGTGAAGAGGAGCCTATAAGAGGCATCTGGTAGAGCGATATAGCGATAAAGGAAGCCAAGGGTGTATATTATCTCATTTTGTAGGCCATTTTCTAATAAGCATTAGCAATTTAAGCTTTGTTTGTTCCCCTGAAAAATAATGGGTGAAAATGTTGTTCAATAAAATCCAGTTTTTTTTGTGTTTGTTCTGCTGAAAAATTTGGTTTTTTGAAAAATATTTTTCAGAAACAGAGGAAAATAACTTCCTTTAATATAAATCTATTTGTTATGCTAAAATTCCATGATTATCTATAACAAAATTATCTGAAGTGTAATAATAACTTCCTTTATTTCATTAGTGTCCATTAAACGATAAAGAAAAGTAATTAACTGAATGATAAAAGAAAAAAGAAAAAAAAAGGAAAGTCATTTGGATTAGGTACAATTATATTACGTAAAAAAAAATAACCAACCATTAATAAAGTGACATGTCGAGAGAAGTGGCATTTGACTGCTTCCATGGTTGCAGACGGACAATTTTCATATTATGTGGTTTTTTCAAGATTTTGTGGTCTTTTAAATGTTATATACATCCTCTTAATTAACTCTAATGAACATAACTTCTTCCTTTCCCTAGCTCTTAATAAACCGAGCTCTTAATGAATTTTGTCAACTTCAACGTTCGACTCGTTTAAATTTTTGTTCTTGCTCGTTTTAGACTTTTAGTGATATGTTCATGAACGGTTTAGTTTGTTTGCAGCCATGTTAATGGTCCGCTCTTCAATATAAAGAGATATGGAGGAGAAGGTATGAACTATGAAGGGAATTTTATCCATAAATGACATGGACTTATAGATTGTGATCATTTTCCTACATCCTATTGAATATATTTATATGTTGGACTAATTAGTGTTGTTGCAGAAGTACCAGGACTGAAATGATTGGACTAATTAGTGTTGTTGCAGAAGTACCAGGACTGAAATGAATGAAACAATAAGTTAGTGAAACTGTGTAATTAGTAATCTGTTATTATTTGTTATTAAAGGATCAATTGTATTAAAACAGAAAGTTATAATGTGTTACTTTCTGTAATTAAAGGATTAATTCTGTAAAGTATGAAAGTTGTAATTTGCAGTATATAAGGACTGCCTATACTCATTTGTAAATATTCAGAACATTATAATCAATAAAAATACACAGTTTTATCTTTCTATCTCTCTCTCTATATAGGCGATTTCATACGTATATATATACATATATATATCTGTCAATATATTGAATATATTGACTGTATAATCCACCAAAACGTGGATTTCTACATGGTATCAGAGCAATTAGCTCATCTCCGCTGATTAATTTCGCCTGCGATTAAAGCTGGTTTGATCTTCTTCAAACCCTAATTTTTTTTGGTTTTATTTGGGGTTGTTTTTTTTAATTCCTTCTTAAAAGATAATAGATTTATTATCTTATATGTTTTTTTTCATCAACAATCAGAAGTAAAATTTACCTCAATTCTTTAAAAAGAATTTAGGGGTTTTCTGTGATAGATCTTTGTAGTGATATAACTTACTAATATTAAGACTAATTTGTTGTTTACAGTTTTTTTTGGTGATTAAAATTCAAAACAGAAGTAAAATTTGCCCAATTCTTTAAAAAGAATTAGGGGTTTTTCTGTTAAAAGATTGTTTGTGTTCTTTCTTGAAAGAATTAAGTTTTTTTTAACAGATTGATTGTGTTCTTTCTTGGAACATTAGGGTTTAGTCTTAATTCTTTGTTTTTCCATTTAGGTTTTTTTTATGGAGAATATAGCTGCACCTGTGATTACTACTATGAATCCATACTTCATAGGGACTAATGAGAATACTAGTTCTAGTTTGGTTTCTCCTATTCTTTCTGGGTCTAATTTTCATTCTTGGAAAAGGGCAATGGAGATTACAATTGGGGCTAAGTCAAAATTAGGGTTTGTTAATGGTACTTTACCATGTCCAGTTGAGGGGGATCAAATGTTTGGGGCTTGGCATCAGTGTAATTTGATAGTGATGTCTTGGATAATAAGATCAGTTAGTGAGGATATTGCCCAGTCTATTCTTTATGTAGACACAGCTACTAGAATGTGGATGGAATTAAATGAAAGGTTTTCTCAGGGTAATGAAGCTAGGATTTATGAACTTCATCAGGATATTAATTCAACTACACAAGGAAATATGTCTGTATCCACCTATTTTACCAAATTAGAAACTTCTTGGAATGCTTTGTCTATTATTAACCCAATTCCCAGGTGTAGTTGTGGTACAATTGCTGGATGTACTTGTAGTGTGATGTCTGCTATAGTTGCTAGAGAGAACAGAATGTTTAAAATGACTTTCTTGATGGGTTTAAATGAAAGGTTTTCTATGGTAAGGGGTCAAATTTTGCTTATGAAGCCCATGCCTAGTATGAATAATATTTACTCAATGGTTAGTCATGATGAGAAACAGAGCAATGTTCATAATAATAGTATGGTACAGTCTCAGAATTTGGCTTTAAGTGTTCAATCTCAGAATAATCAGGGTAATCAAAGGGCTGTTGGGTATAACCAGGGTAATTATAGGCCTAGTTTTGGAAGAGGCAGCAATAATATGAAGTGTTCTCACTGTGGATCTAATAGACACACTAGGGACAAGTGTTATAAAGTTCATGGTTATCCACCTGGTTGGAGACCTAGACCTAGGCAATCTTCTTTTCAACCTTCCTTTCAATCTTCTTTTCAATCTAGACCACAAGCTTATTTGGCTTCTACTTCTCAACCTTCTGGAGTTTTTCAGCAGAATCTTCAGTCTCCTCATTTCTTGCCTTATCAGAATCAGATTTCTTATCAAGATTCTTATCAGAATCAAGTTTCTCAGGCTCAAATAGGTCAGAATCAATTATCTACTGTTCATTCTTCTCAAATTGGTGATGCTAGTTCTTCACAGCAAGATGCTGTTATTGACACACCCATATCAAACCTCACATTTACTAACATGACAGGTACACCTGCAGTTTATAATTGTTCTACCTATGATTCTTTAGGGTTTGGTAATTATAGAAACACTTGGATATTAGATAGTGGAGCTAGTGAACACATGATTAATGATTTATCTAATTTTTTATCATACAAAACTAGTAGTATTCCTTATGTAAATTTACCTAATGGTCATAAAGCTGAAGTAAATTGGATTGGAACAGTAAAATTTAAGTCTGGATTAGTATTATACAATGTGTTATGTGTTCCCTCTTTTAGTTTTAATCTAATCTCAGTTAGTAAGTTAACTAGGGATGTTTCTTGTGTTGTCAAATTTGAGTCTAGTTTTTGTTATATTCAGGACCAGGGCTCTATGAGGATGATTGGTAGTGCTGAAGAGAAAAATGGTTTGTATTTTTTTCAGAATCCTGTTATTCTTAGTACAATTAGTGAAAAGCCTCCTATTTGTAATTCTTCTTCTCAGAATAAGCCATCTATTTGGCATTATAGGTTAGGTCATCCTAGTAGTTCAATATTAAGACTTGCTATTAATGATGTAAATAGTGATTCTGGAGTTGTTTGTGATTCCTGTCATCTTGCTAAACATAATAGATCTCCTTTTCCTTTAAGAACTTCTTCTACTACTCTTGCTTTTGAATTAATACATTGTGATCTATGGGGACCTTATGCAGTAGAAACACAGAATGGTCATCAATTTTTCTTAACCATTGTAGATGATTACACTAGATGTACTTGGGTTTTTCTGCTTAAAAATAAATCTGACACAGCTACTGTGCTTCCACATTTTGTTAAAATGGTTAGTACTCAATTTGGTTTGACTATTAAAGTATTAAGGTCAGATAATGGATCTGAGTTTTTGTTACACAATTTTTACTTAAATAATGGCATTTTACATCAAACTAGCTGTGTTGAAACACCTCAACAAAATGGTATAGTTGAAAGAAAACATCAGCATCTTCTTAATGTTGCAAGGGCTTTAAGATTTCATTCATGTTTGCCTTTGAGTTTCTGGGGTGATTGTATACTTACTGCTGTTTATTTAATAAATAGAATGCCTACCCCTTTATTGAAAAACAAGTCACCATATGAAATGTTATATAACAAAAAGGTTTCTTACAGTCATCTTAGAGTTTTTGGTTGTTTATGTTTTGCTAGTACACTATCAAGAAACAGGACTAAGTTTGATCCAAGAGGCAGAAAATGTGTTTTAATAGGTTATGGCACCAGTACAAAAGGTTATAAACTATATGATTGTGAGACACATGAGGTTTTTCTTTCTAGGGATGTAACTTTTTATGAACATATAATGTTTTTTAATAGTAGTGTTGATAATTCTGATCTTTCTGTTAAAGGAAAAACTGAGTTCTGTACTGATAAACCTACACCTGAGTTCTGTACTGATAAACTTACATCTCAAGTTATTAAAACTTCTGGTGTTAATCATTCCATAAATAATAGTAATAATAGACCAAAAAGGTCACATAAAACACCTGCATATCTTCAAGATTATCATGTTGATTCTAATAAAGTATCTTCTGTAGCTACTTCTTTATATCCTTTGTCTTCTTATGTTACTTATGAGAATACTTCACATAAGTATAAGTCTTTTTGCTTAGCTATTTCTTCTAAAACTGAACCTAGAAACTATAAAGAAGCACACAGTGATCCTTTATGGCAAGAAGCAATGCAAAAGGAAATTAAGGCCTTAGAAGAAAACAGCACCTGGGTTTTAACTACATTGCCTATAGGAAAACACCCAATTGGTTGTAAATGGGTATATAGAATTAAGTATAAAGCTGATGGTAGTATAGAAAGATACAAAGCTAGGCTTGTAGCAAAAGGTTATACACAGTTAGAGGGTATTGATTATGAAGCTACTTTTTCACCAGTAGCAAAAATGACCACTGTTAGAGTTTTTTTAGCTATAGCTGCTTCCAATAACTGGTTTTTATCTCAAATAGATGTTAATAATGCTTTTTTACATGGGGACTTGGATGAAGATGTTTATATGCTTGTACCACCAGGTTTTCATCAAGAAAATACCAATATGGTTTGTAAATTGCAGAAATCCTTATATGGTTTGAAACAGGCTTCAAGACAGTGGTTTTCTAAGCTTAGTAATGCTTTGATTATTTTTGGTTTTGTTCAGTCTACTGCTGATTATTCTTTGTTCACTTATAATAAGAATGGTAGCTTCCTTGCTTTGTTAGTTTATGTAGATGACATACTGATTGGGAGTTCTTCTACTACTTTAATTAATCAAGTTAAAACTTTTTTAGATAACAGGTTCAAACTCAAAGATTTAGGGGAACTTAAGTACTTTCTGGGACTTGAAATAGCTAGAAACAAGGATGGTATTCATGTTTGCCAAAGAAAGTATGCTTTAGAGTTGTTGGCTGAGACTGGCCAGTTAGCAGTTAAACCTTTAGATTTTCCAATGGATACCAAAACAAAATATACTATACAAGATACAGATTTACATGCTGATATAACTGAATATAGGAGGTTAATAGGCAGGTTATTATATTTAACTATCACCAGACCTGACATTAGTTTTTCAGTTCATAAACTTAGTCAGTTTTTAGCATCTCCCAGTAAGCAACATTTTGCAGCAGCTTTGAGAATTTTGAAGTATGTCAAGAAAAATCCAGCTCAAGGTATTTTCTTTTCTTCCTCTAGTAATTTTACTTTAAAGGCATTTAGTGATTCTGATTGGGCATCATGTATAGATACTAGGAAATCTATTACAGGTTTTTGCATTTTTCTAGGTGATTCTTTAGTTTCATGGAAAAGTAAAAAACAACAAACCATATCTAGAAGTTCAGCAGAGGCTGAATATAGGGCTTTAGCAGCCACTTCCTGTGAGATAATTTGGCTTAAACAGCTTCTAAAAGATTTTAGTTTAGAACACAAACATGCTGCAATCCTTTTTACAGACAGTAAATCTGCATTAGCATTAGCACATAATCCAGTTCATCATGAAAGAACAAAGCATATAGAAGTAGATTGTCATTTTATAAGAGATCAAATACAGAATAAAATAGTTCATCTTTTGCATATTTACACTTCAAATAATTTGGCAGATATGTTTACAAAAGCTTTGGGTGCACCAATTTTTACAAATTTGTTGTCCAAGTTGGGTGTTTTATCATTACACAGCCCAACTTGAGGGGGGTATATTGAATATATTTATATGTTGGACTAATTAGTGTTGTTGCAGAAGTACCAGGACTGAAATGATTGGACTAATTAGTGTTGTTGCAGAAGTACCAGGACTGAAATGAATGAAACAATAAGTTAGTGAAACTGTGTAATTAGTAATCTGTTATTATTTGTTATTAAAGGATCAATTGTATTAAAACAGAAAGTTATAATGTGTTACTTTCTGTAATTAAAGGATTAATTCTGTAAAGTATGAAAGTTGTAATTTGCAGTATATAAGGACTGCCTATACTCATTTATTATATGTAAATGTCTAAACATCACGTAGCATCTCTATCATCGATTGTAGAGATATTGAATTAGGGGTTATAATTAGTATAAAAAATCAATTTTTGTTTATTTCATAAATTAATGACAGGACGGATGGAAATGATAAGTTTACAACTTATACACTCACGACTACACTACACACGTTATCAATATCATGTGGAAGCAACCAAACCAAACCAAACCAAACCAAACTTAAACAAAAATTCTAATTGTTAATAAGTTTGCTTAAATTTCTTTCGACCCCTATGACGGTGGCCAAGATGTTGCACTTGTAAACGCATCATTACATCAGGTGCGGAACCATACGTAATGTTATAAAGTTGCTAAATATAAAATACTATATTATTAGGTTGCAAGACAAACTGTTCATTATATATTATTTTAAAATTTTGCTTATAGAAAGATATAATGTTGTGAATTGCTTCGTTCATGATTGACAAGTGGCTTAATTTTGTTTTTACTATTTCCATAATCATCAACACATTAGTACTCGGAGCTATCCATTACTCCATTAGTCATAAGAAAATATTTTCAGTGAAGCACAGTACACATATAATCCATTAATTAAAAGAAAAAAATTCAATAAACCAGACCCACCCTTAAAAATAGTCTATCAAACTAAAAGAATATTCCATTTTTAAAAAAAAAAAAAAACTAAAAGAATATTATGAAATTAATTTTGAGTAATTTTAAAAATAGAGATTTTCTGACAGACACTCATGAGGATACTTGTTGAAAGTCATTTGGTTAATGCAATTCAAGGTAAATCAATAGATCTATATGAATAATGAGTTTATATAAAAAATGAGTGGAAAAAACATCATTTAATCTTAGTGTGGCTCTAGCAAGATTTCCAATGTAATACGGTCAAACCTCCCTATAAAAATATTCTATATAAGAATCAAATTTATATAGTTATAAAAAATCTCGATCACAGCCCGGCCCTGTTATAAATAGAAATAAACTCTCTATTATCATATTTCGTAAAAAATTTGGGTCTCGTTAGTACTAAATTCATCTTATTATAGTAATAAATTGACATTTCATATTAAAAGTTTATATTATATATTGTTACATTAAGTTTAAGATGAATTAAAATACTCATTGTAAGTTGTTTGTGGCGATAAATTAATATTTTCGTTACTTTCACTTTTTATAACTTGTACATACGTAATATTTCAACTCAATACTGATATTAACAGACATGGTTACACTTTCTTATATACATGTATATGTTTTCTTTTATAAGAACCTTAAAACTAAAATTTTGCACATTTCACGTTTTGTTTATGTTATTATGGTACGTATATCTTATATTATATTTATAAATTTATTTTTAAAAAAATATATCTTTTATATGTAACATTTATTTAAGAATAACTTATTCATAGTAATAATTTCTCGTGTTACCAACGATATACATATACTGTATTGATGTTTTACCGTATCTGATTTTTATTGGGTGACACACCGGTTAAAGTTAAACCGTCCACCAAATAATTGTTCATTAACCACAAATGATGTCACCATAATGACGTGTTGGCAACCGGCCTCAACCGTCACTACTCATGGAATAATAAAGAAAGGAAGGATTGAACAATAAGAAAAAAAACAAGAATAACATAGAGTCAAATTTACTTATTTACCAAATCATGACATTGGTTTGTGAGAAAATAATATTTCATCCTTCTCAAAAAAAATAGTTTATTATCAAAATAAAAAAATTCAAAATTTAATCAAATAGTTTAAAAGTTCAATTATATTATTAGATTTTGAAATTTTTTATTTATTTAATTTTGATACAAGTTATTACCAGATTAAATTTGACACGTGGTTTCATAATGGACTATTATTTATGGAGGGAGTAATCATTAATTTGGTTATTAAAAGAATCTTGATTTACTTATTTATTTTTTATTTAACTTCCCTATGTTATGGACATGCGGTTTTTTTTTACTTTTGAAGAGTCGGACACGCGTAGAACACGGACACCTGTGTTACACAACAAATCGCATATCCGACACGATATATTGACGTGCCCATTATGATTTGTCTTTTATCCACTTGCGCATGCGTGCTAGATCACTTGGACACATGTGTCGAACACAATTTACAATAACAGGACACGACTAACTCAAAAAATGAGTTTAATTTATAATTTTTTTAACATGAAATTCATCTAAATTGACATATAAAAATGTAAATTTAACATAAATATGTCAATAACATATTTGATAACACTTGCATCAAAATAATAGTATTGTGGTTTCTTTGTTTAAATAAAAAAATATGTCACATATATGAAAAATATAGTTATAAACTCTATTAAGTATCTTGTATTTTCTGAGTCGTGTCCTAAATTTTAAAAAAATTATGTTTGATGTGTACATGTAGTAGTGTATCCAACATGCAACTTATGTAGTGTATTACTAAAATGACTTGGATACTAACAAGGATGAATGATTGCAGCACAGTATATTACTAATACCATGTTCATTGCTCTAACATTGTTACTTAAATAACAGTAAAGTAAAGAGAAAAACGCTACAAAACAACCTAATTTCTCCTATAAATGGTGTAAAAAAATTTGTTAGAGTAATCAAAATATATTTTACTCCTTTTTATTTAGCCTAATGTTAGGGGGTGGTTACCCCACGTGACGTGTCGTTGATTGTGCAATGCTCCCCACTCCCATATCAATAGTTTAATACAATGATTACTTTGACATAAAGGTTGATCATATCCACAACTCATAATAAGATACACGTTTTTAAACAATTAGTGGCCAAATGGAGGAATAGCAGTGGATAATATAAATATGGGCTATCAATCTATCTTTGTACTGCACACTAAACTTATCTTTAGCATCAAAGGATCGATTTAGACGGACTTACGAATATTCTATACAGTGTTACTGCATGAATAGTGACTAATAATCTTTTTTTCAAGATGAAACTTGCAGTCTTGTATGTAATGCTTTGATGACATTATGTGGCCTTTGGTAGAGCTTAAGCTTCGATCCTAAAAACGCAAGTTTTACTATAAAAAAACGTAGTTTCATATTTGTGCTTAAGAATTCATATATGCACGAATAAAAAAGTTCAAAGTGTATTATTCACATAGTTTATTAACGTACTCTGGTTAAGATCATAAGTCGCATTCGTTCTGATGTTTTGGAAATCAATTTTAGTAGAGGACCACAGTCTATTGAATTGCTCGCGTTCCTACTAATATGGGAGTCTACATTTTATTTTTATTGACTAAAACTTAAACTTTTCTTATTTTGAGGCGAGTTTTTAAATATTGACAGGTTAAAATTTCAGTCTAGATTAACTTTTCGATCTTTAGCCAAAAGTTTGGTATTTATTTGAGATTTAAATAAAAACAAGTATCGACGTGTTCTGAGTCGAGATTTTTAATAGATTGGTGTATGACATAGTTTCTCCAAAATAAAATTGATCCATTTCTACGGGTATTTTATAGTATAAGTTTACACAGGGGCGAAACCATAAACCGGTAATGAAGGTGTCAAAATATAAACAAAATAATAGCTTAAATAGAACTTTTGAGTGGTGTCGATATATTTTTATGGAGGTGTCAAATGTATAATTTTAAAATATTTATACTATAAAAAAAAATTACGCTACGTGAATTTTTTAAAATTATAATGGGTACCGTGACACACATGGTCACCACTTAGCTTCCCTCTGAGTTTGCGACTCTCAATTAACAGCGATTTTATAGCAATTCTATCAAGATGGTTGGATAAATGAGTTGTAGTATACCTCATATCACTCACTTGTTGGGGACCAAAACAGGGGGGAGAATAGGATATCATTCAATTAGCGATCTATGTGGATGAGTATAACTTGATATCTGACTAGGCTATAGCAGAGCATTCAATTATTCAATCGAAACTGACTATTGCTATACACAATATTATAGAATAGCATAACATTCATATCTTCGGTATAAGCTGATTTTTCAAGGCAAATTCTTATGCGTAGGAGAAACTCATCTGCATGTATCATTTCTTACAATGTTTTTAGTATTGCCATTTCATAAGGTCTAACCGTCTTAAGACAACATCAAGAGATGGTGTGCCAAGAAAGGCTTCGTCCGCGAGTTATTTTTCTAAATTGGCATATGAGCCCACTTTAATTGCCATTTTGGCCTATGTATTTTAGTAAATACCAAAGTGACCTAGTTTATCATGCTTAATTGATCAGCGAGATAGTATTTTTCTAAACCAAGAAACTCAACTAAAAGAATTAAGTTATTTTTTCCAGAATTAAGTTCTTTTTTTCCCGTCATACAATACAATACAATACGAATCTAATTTTTTTATGGTCTATTTTGTGTAGTGTAAAAAATAATATTTTATTCTATAACATGATGGTTCAGATTTTACTTTTTTAGGTTTGTTTTATAAAGTTAAAAAAGAAATTAGTGAAATATAAGTTTATAGTCGTTTGATTCTTCTTAATATTTAAATCTAATTGGAATATCACCAACTTTCTTATTGTACCAAATAAATCTAGTGTTGTCTTTTCGAAATGCACCAAAAATTTATGAAGAGTTTTATACGCGTACTTAATTTTGTTAGTTTACTACACATTTAATTTTGGACATGTTTTGTTAATTAGTATG
The DNA here is from genome assembly GCA_963920805.1 of Primula vulgaris. Classification (NCBI taxonomy): domain Eukaryota; kingdom Viridiplantae; phylum Streptophyta; class Magnoliopsida; order Ericales; family Primulaceae; genus Primula; species Primula vulgaris. Next base: position 9,992,013 of record OY987218.1, on the reverse strand, counting down.
CGCATTTTATACATGTGTATATACTTGTACTTAATTTTATTACTTTATTACACCGATATTTAATTTTGGATATATCATTCTATTATAATATGTCAATCCAAGACAAATGAGGCTGCCAAATTTTGCCCATTTTTTCCAAAAATACCCATATATTTTTTTATTAATTACAATAATACCATGCTCACATAAAAAAAATAAAAATAAATAAATAAATAACAACTAATAATACTATGTGTCCCTCTTTAACAACCAAACATTCTTTTAAGTCTTATACTATTTTTTTTTTGTATTATCCACGTATTTGTATCATAACTACACTTATTTTTTATATTTTAATTGCATTACGCGTCACACACGCAACGCGTGGGGCACGATTACTAGTATTTATATAAGCGTCTAACTAAATTTATCTATTAGTAAGTGAAATGGTGTGTTTAACTTTATTTTACTAACAAATTTACAGAGTATTCTTAGTATCATACCAGGTATTACCGAAACTTTGGTAATGGCACAATGGTAAGAGCGGTAATCATGGTTGGTTGGTACAATAGGGTAAAAAAATAAATCCCATATTTTTCTATCCATTATGTATTTTATTGTGTATCACGAATTTCAGTGTGTATTTTATCAAGTATTTGAAATTTCAGTGTATTTTTCAACATAGCCGGTCTGACGCCTTTTTACAGTCAAATTGTAGAATTTTTAAGGAACTTTTTTTAACTTTACAAACAAACGTAAAAACAATTAAAAAACCCAAACCATCTGATAGTAAAATAAGATATTGTTTTTTACACTTGACCAAATACACTATCAAATAAATTAGGTTCATATTGTATTGTATCATGAAAAAAAAAAAGGACTTACATAATTGAATAGTTCTGACAAAAGAAAAGTAAAAAATCTTTTTTAGAATTGTTTGGTGCTAATTAATCCAATTCTTTTAGTTAGTTTTTATGGGTTTATGACAATTCCTATCTCGCTGATCAATTAAGCGTGATACATTAGGCAATTTTGGTATTTATTAAAATACATAGACCAACGTGGCAATTAAAGTAGGCACACAGGCCAATTTAGAAAAAAACTCTTCATCGGGCATGTAGATATCATTTGCTTTACCCGATATACCTGCAAACCAACTACTGCAGCTTTTTTATTTTACTATAAGATATCAGCGAAGGAATTTCGGGTTAAGACATTATGGTTTTAATCGACGATCTGATTTACTAGACATTGAGCTAAAATTTCCCGTTAACTTTAAAAATAATTAATTAATTACATCATTAAAAGAACAGAAACCAAACACATAGCTATGTACTCAAATTTCATTTGAATCATCAGTCAAAGAATTAATCATGCACGTCGATCGTATCCGCAGTTTAGATTGCTACACAATTTTGGTTGTGACGGAACGGTTGTAGGAAAGGGACTACTACCTATTTTTTGTTTCCACGATGGCTTACATAAAAAGATATTTCAAAATTGAAATTGCGCTTCCAGGAAGGTATGAACCCTGAAGCTCATGGAGGGGGTGCACAAAGTATAAATACTTCCTCTAATTTTCAGAAATTCTATGTACAAAACTCTTTTTATAAGTCCCCCCACGGCCTAGCCGCCCTGGACCCTCTACGGACTCGTATAAACCTTTTTAACATACCTGCTTTAAAGTAAACAGTATAGACATTGTTGGTTTCATAATGTAAAAAGAAAAGTAACCAAAAGGTAAATGTATTGATTGCACAACAGCATAACTTCGTCTGATCCCATATTCCATTAAAGTGACCAAAGGTGCTTAAAGTGACCAAGTGAAAACCTCACTGAAGAAAGATAACACACTGCAGGCCAAGGTAATAATTGGGTTCCTACGGGAACCATATAGAGGGCTAATTGGATCTAATAAGAGTTAAAGAGCTCCTAGTAAATACCAGGACTTCGTAATGGTCTAGCTATGCAGAAATTATGATCTTTCCAGGAAAAGAAATATTCAAGGAAAAAACCCCACCACCACATCTTATATCCTCAACAGATAATGAGATGGAGAGACCATGCATATAACACAGCTGAAGCCTCAAAATGCACTTCCAAACATTTTTAATATTAGTTATTACTAATTATGCTTTACAAAATAGAAAGTCTAAAAGAAGCAACAAGCGCTAAAGACCATAACGTAAGGAGCAATGGCCTATAAGCGATATATCAAGTCAATCATAAGAATACTATGAAACAAAAGTTTTCTTGTATAAAAGAAAGAATTCCTGTAGCATAATACTCGTAGTTTAACGTTGAGACTTCAGTGATATCCAATAGGTGCAGGAGCATCCTTCAGTTCATGCCCTTGATAATGTATATCCTGCAATGTAGTTCAAGACTTAGAATATCAACCAGAATCAAAATATGTAATAGGAGTAAAATGAAAATCAACAGTGCAATAACAGAGTTCTGGATATAATGTAGAGTTGTTCATTTTCAAATGGAACGGATTTGTAATTGATTGTCCAAGTACCTTGACAATATTCTGTATCAACACTGAGTAAGGAGTATTTAGAATATTTGGTCCACTTTAACACACTTATGAAATATCATAAATATAATTCATAAAATCTGCATTACCCTTCAGTTGGGTCCTTGCGGTTTTACATTTAACGTTTTATTCAGGTAAACTGATACCAGAATGGAACTAAAACCCGAGAAAATATTCAATCCTACTAGAGGGTTGCCATGTGGTCTTCAACACCATTACAGTCGCTGTTTATACACATCCGGATTCCAAAGGTGTGGAGGACCACATAGCGGTCCTCTAGGAGGACTAAATTATCACTCCAGAAACCCGATCGGTTTCTAAAACAGAAAACATTGGTGTACAGATTGATCATCGTCTATTCAGGTGTACAATAATTTCCAGACATGATAACTAAATATATTAAGAGTTTTATTTTTATTTTGTATGTATTATCATACAATACTTCCCTAAAAACTTCTCTACCCAATATTTAAGACATGAGAATCTACTTACATATGTGAGGAATGATACGAAAAAAATAATGGAACTAGAACTCCCATTAATTAGGCCATTATATAACTACAAATTTTTCGAAAACATGATACAACTCCGGGTACCAAAATATACGAACTTTGATAAGAAAAGAAGAAATGAACATTAGAACAGGGGAGAGAGAAATATCATTACGGAAGCAAAATGATTAACATCCCGGTGATGAGCCTCGTCAGCCCTAACCACCATCACCACATCCCGGAGTGTAGCGTCTGGCGAGAGCTGCCAGTAGTCCCTCGCAATCGCAGGAGCGGGCACATTCTCGATCCTCCCCTCATCTAGCTCCTTCAAGAACTCTGTATACGAGTGTATTGCCTCCTCCTCCAGGTACCTGTTTTTGGGTGTAATTTGAGCAGTTTAGTATACTAATGAAATTAAGTTAGGAAATTCTACGTCTCGATTTGACTTCGGATATCAGCCATCCCGAATTTGATTTCTATGCATAGTTGTGAATTCACATTTTCTGATAATTACAGGGCTGATCATAATGTTGTAATTTGTATACTAACTTCTCATCGGATTTCGATTTTCTTCACAAAACTACAAAAGTTAGCAATTAGTACCTTAATTAAATATTGTCTTTGCTCCCATTCACTACATAGAAAAAGAACTCACAGTTTAGGACTAAATTAGAGAAGACGCAATATATTAGTGTTATGAAAAAGATAAAAAATATAGAATAGTGTATAAGTATTTGACTTTCTTAATTAATTAGTACCCCAATCTAAGATTTCTTTTCAATTTGGTATATAAGTAAAAGTAAAAATCACCAAGAAACGAAATGTTAGTTTTTAGATCGCTAATTTTTGTAAGTTGGTGTATAAAATCAAAATCAGATAATACATTAGTGTAAAAAAAAACTGTTATTATCCCATAATATCTATATAGTAATTTGCATTTGTAATAGTTTAATACAGTACCCCACAATGCGATGGGCCAGCTTGGGGGAGGCGAGGTAGGCGGCAAAGTAAGCATTGAAGAAGACACCTTGAACGGTGATCACGAGGGCACGTTCATACCAACGGGGTTTGGCCACCTCCATGAATGTCATTAGGTGCATGCGCTCATTCTCAGCTTCTTCTAGAAGGGCCTTGATCCAGCCCCCACTGTGTTCGAACCGTCGGAGAGACTTGCAGTGGAGGAGCATGCCGCCGACCATGCCTGGCACAGCTGCAACAGTCTCGAGCATCATTGCACGGCATCCGTATCGCCTCTGTGATGGTGAATTTTTAACTCAAACAGATTAGTTGCAAATACACATGAGATTGCAATGTAGTAATTGTTTGTCTGCAACTTCTAAGCCAAGAGCCTGAATTTGAGGTTGAGAAAATCCAAGTTCATCCAGCTTAAATCTTTTTCGGGCCAAAAAAAAAAACGAGCTAGCTTTTAAGCTGGTCAACCAAACATAGTCAGATATTAAGTAAAAACGAAAAAGTTAAAATTAAAAATCGCGATCAAACAAGGTCATAGTACTGAAAGTAAACAATGAAAAGTTGTACAGGCGCTGTTCTATGAAACTACTAGGATAAATTTCAGTTCTATCATTTACAAGCACCACGTCGAGGAGGCGAGGATGGGTCTGCAATATCATCTCATGGAAGCTCTATAACTTTGTTAAAACTTACTCGTGATCACACTCACTGTAAATATGATACGCACAAGTTTTTTGTATGTTTTGTACATTAGAAACAACCAAACTTCAGAGGGAGTTAACAATCATCATTCTTATTCCCATTATTCTTCAAAGGAAAACTTAAAGGCGTTTCCAAATTGAAAAACTTATGATAGTTGCCATGTCTTATGCCAACGTTCATTTATTTTTATTATCTTTTCAACTTTAAGTTCAGAAGATGCATTTGAAACAATTGATCTTTGAAGCCTGGCTAATCAGTTAATATACTGGACAGTTGAACTACCAAATATATAGCGTCGTTCGAAGTCTAGATGATACTTAAAGAACAACTTCAGTAAACTTTTTTTACAAAGTTAGCACAGTTACAACTGTACCGGTACCCTAGTGTTCATGTTGAAAGTTCTTCAATTCAGAATGCATATTATTGTCAGTCTCAACCAACAATAAGTAACCATATGAATCAATATCATAAATTCAAGGACTAAACTATTAGATTTAGTGAAAATGGATCTCTTGCATCAAGTTATTACCTGAAAGAATATGTCGGTAGGTAGCCTCATAGCCTTCACAGTATAGTAAGCAACCTTGTCCAAGAAAGTTATTGGTGCATGATGCTTCTTCAAATCAATAGTTAAATCCGACTTGTATGTCTCCCATGGCTTCATTCACCCAAAATACAAAAATAAGGAAAAAATTGTCACCTAATTCTGGGCACAAACTTAATTAGCAGTTTTTAAAAACTGATTAACTCTTCTAATACTTCATTAAGCACTATGTAATGTGCAACCTTTTGAAATATGCCAAACAAGTGATAGTTCTATATCCTAAATAGGAACCGATAGAATATTACTTTGGTGTAGCTTCTAAAAGTTGGAAAAGACTGAAAACTCTAAAAACGTGAACAGAATATCCATTTTTCGAGTTGAAAACATAAACTGCCAATGACACAATATATATATGATGTGCTTCCCTTTAAACAAGATTTTACTATGAAAGCCAAAAAAATTAATTTTCATCTTTAAAAATGTTAAATGCGGATAAAACAGAAAAGAAAGGGCCCAATACTTTCTTTGAGCTTGAGAACAGAAGCCGTATAAAACATGACAACTACAACTTTATTTTGTCTAAACATCACTTTATTCTTTGTAGCAAAAAACTATTCTCTTTTTGCGCCTGTAGAATCTGAATTTAAATAACAACTTATCAATTTCTTCAAAAATAATATTAAAAAAAAGAAGCTAAAACAACATCAATGCATGGTATCCTCCTTTCTAGTCACGAATTTTATTCAGAAAACAATCATTCAATTAAGCGTAAAGAGACATGGGAAATCAGTAATATGTTTCTAAAACATCATAACCAAAGCTAATGCATCCATTTCTTATTCTCCAATAAAAACAGAAACAGTAAATAGTAATTGTATTATGTATATACCTGAACAAGAGCAATGTGTTAAAAAATTATATATGAGATAGATTGGCTTCTTTCAGGAGAAAAAAGTTAACTCCTCAGGATAGTGTGCACATGGAAAATTGTTATCACGATTAGTTTACTTTTCCGGTAATTAATAATCAGTACAAACTGTACAATAAAACTGATAGTTTCAATTGCCATTTGTCTGCATCTATTATTATCATATTTTCAACCATCTTTGCTCTATTACTTTAAAATTCCTATTCTATAAATCTTGTTTTTTTCACTTTGTTCCCCTCTCAATTTGGTAACGCACAACCGTACAACATGCACAAACTGGCGGAGTTAGGAATTAGGATAAGTTTTTTTTTTATATTTACAGATGCTGAAAGCCTAAAAACCTTGATATTTTGTTCAAATCGGTTTTTTCTGAGCATGGAATAGCTTTATCCTCTACCATCCTACTAGCTTATTCCTCGTTCTATTTATCACTGTGTTAAAAAGCACGCTTCGCAGTAAAAAAAACACTCGCTTCAAAGACCGATTAAAGCTTAGCTTTTCCGCCTTTTAGGCCGCTGGCTAAAAGCTTACGCTTTTTAATCTTTTAGCATATATAACTCTTGCAAAAACACATTAGTTTTTAAAACACTGCTATTTATCAAAGATGAAATAACTCTAGTTCTGTACTATCATCTCATGTTTTGATTACATTAATGTATGCATAACTTATGTTTATATTAGGTAATTTGTTTAGTGTAGACTAACATATAGTTTCGCTAACCCAAAATATTAGTCAAGCCTCCGCCCCGGCCCTGTGCTCCTCCACGGTTTATCAAGATGAAACAATTCGAGTTTTTTACTATCATCTGATATTTATGTACCGATAACATACGTGTGTTTATTTATATATATATATATAAACTGACCCTAAAGCAGTTCCAGTTCCATTGAGTCCCATCGTCCTTAGTGATCTTGGTCGGAGATATTCCCCAGTAACTCAACGTCCCCGCCTTTTCCCCACTCTCTTCTCCAGCCTTCGGCTTGTCCTCCTTCGAGTCCAGCGCCATTGCGCTGCAGTTCTGCAACGGAAACTTTTGCCACGTCATCACAGGCCCGCACTCGGAGAAGAGGCGGCGACTAGCTGCTGATCGTAAGGCACGGTTCATCAACATATTTGATCCTTTCTTGTTAAAGTTGAGAGGGTTTTTGAAAGGTTTTTTTTTGTGTGTGTATGGTTTTGTTTTGAGGGTTTAAGGGTTTAACAAAGGGTTTATGGGAGAGTTTGATTTGTCATATATTTAACCATGGTTAGGTTAGGTTAGGTTTGTGAGTCGCTGGGGGGATTGAGGTTAGTCTCTGACGTCGAAATTTTGAGATTTTCTGTGTGTGCTTATTATAATAAAACGTTACACGACTTTATTTTGTTTTTTTTGTAATCAATGAAAAACTGTTGGTGTTTATTAAAAAAATAAAAATTTAACTTAGTTAATAATGTAAAAGAAAAACCGCAAACCAAACATCAAAACTTCTCAGACATCAAAATAAAAGCAGCTATTCAAAAACCCAAAATACTAAATCCAGGAGAAAAAAGGCTCTGTAGGTGTTCTCGTATGTGTGTCTCTTTTCAGTATTGTTCCGATGGATTAAGACCGTTCACAATCCACCATTCCAACATTGAAATATGAAGAAATAGAATGTATATTATGCATAAATAAGAAGTGGTTTTAGGGAAACACTAATAAAAGTGGAATTGGGGGTGTTCTACGAAATGATCAAGGCAATTTTCTATTAGGGTTTTTTACTTCTATAAAAAGTAAATCTGGGCTTGAATCCGAGATGACATCATTTTTATTGGGTGTTCAAATTGTTGGGGAGAGTAATATAATATTTGAATCAGATTGTTTATAATTGGTAAATATAATACAAGGGAAGAGTACTTGCCCATGGGTTTTAATCTATCTGATGGATTTAATAAAACAGCAGTTCAGTATTCATAATTTTAAAATAATACATATAGAAAGAGAGGGTAATAAAGGGGCAGATTACCTGGCGAAGCTAGGGTGTGAAGATGATCCAGTTATTTCAGACAGATTGGAAGACTTCTCAGATTACTTCAAAGGTGTAATCATCACTGAAGCTTTGGAAATACCCTATTTACGAATTAGATGATTTTGAAGGTATGGCGAAGGAAGAGAGACATTATCTCTCTAAAGGAAAGTGATGAGTTTTCGGCGAGTGAAGGGTTCGGGGGATTCTCTTTTCCATACTGAAAATACTCACTGCTATAAGGGACGTGGGATTTACAATCCCACGTCTACGTGGCCTGCCAAATTTTTTTTTTCTTCCGTTTTTCTTATTTTATTCATGTTTTAGTATATAAAAAACTTCTCCAATTTTAGCCAAAAAATTCTTAAATTTTATCCGAAAAAAACCCTAACCATCAACCATCAAACTGCTTCCTATATCAAATTAATATATTTTTTTATCAAATAAACATCACTCTGCCACTACAATTATTTCCAATTTTACAAAAAAAAACTCTTCCAATTTACCCAAAAAAAAAACTTACCCAATTTTACCAAAAAAAAACTCTAAGCATCTACCATCAAACTCCTTCGTATATAAGATTAATAAATTATTTTCTCAAATCAATATCACTCTACCACTAAAGCATTATTTAATAAATTCTTTTCTTTTTTTTCGTTTTTCTTATTTTATTTCTGTTTTCGTATATAAATTTTTTTCCCAATTTTACCCAAAAAATTTTCCAATTTTACCCGAAAAAAACCCTAACCATCAACCATCAACCATCAAACTGCTTCCTATATCAAATTAATATATTTTTTTTATCAAATCAACATCACTCTACCACTACAATTATCTCCAATTTTACCAAAAAAAAAATCTCTCCCAATTTACCCCAAAAAAAACTTTCCCAATTTTACCCAAAAAAATCCCTAACAATCAAACATCAAACTCATTCATATATCAAATTAATATATTTTTTTATCAAATCAACATCACTCTATCACTACAATTATCCCCAATTTTACCAAAAAAAAAACATATCCCAATTTACCAAAAGAAAAAAAACTTTTCCAATTTTACCCAAAAAAAACTCTAACCATCAAACATCAAACTTTTTCGTATATCAAATTAATAATTTTTTTTCTCAAATCAATATCACTCTACCACTACATTTATCCTCAATTTTACCCAAAAAAAAATATCTCCCAATTTACCAAAATAAAACCTCCCCCAATTTAAGTTTTGTTTGGGTAAACTGGGAGACGTTTTTTTTTTCCAGTAAAATTTGGAATAATTGTAGTGGTAGAGTGATGTTGATTTGATAAAAAAATATATTAATTTGATATATGAAAGAGTTTGATGGTTATGATTTTTTGGGTAAAATTAGGAAAGTTTTTTTTTGGGTAAATTGGGATAAGTTTTTTTTTTGGTAAAATTGGTGATAATTGTAGTGGTAGAGTGATGTTGATTTAATAAAAAAATATATTAATTTGATATATGAATGAGTTTGATGGTTGATGTTTAGGGTTTTTTTGGTAAAATTGGAAAAGTTTTTTTTTTTGGTAAATTGGACGAATTTTTTTTTTTTGGTAAATTGGGAGAGGTTTTTTTTTTTTTTTTTTAAAATTGAGGATAAATGTAGTGGTAGAGTGATATTGATTTGACAAAAAATTTTATTAATTTGACAAAGTAGTTTGATAATTGATGGTTAGAGTTTTTTTTTGGTAAAATTTGGTACGGTTTTTTTTTTTGTAAATTGTGAGAGGTTTTTTTTTTTTGTAAAATTGGAGATAATTGTAGTGGCAGAGTGATCTTTATTTGATAAAAAAAATATATTAATTTGATATAGAAAGCAGTTTGATGGTTGATCAACCATCAAACTGCTTTCTATATCAAATTAATAAAATAGTGGGTTTCCCATTGATTATTTAAAAAAAAAAAAAAAAGTGGTCTAATGGGTTAAAAAAAATACGTTCAAGAGCTATCAACTCTTTCTATTTTCTCTATTACCCATTAATTTGTCCGTCTTCTCCAACATAGTAATCTCGGCTAATCGTTTTCCACCTTCAATCAGCACTCATAAAATAAGAGTTTATAGTCTTAACAATCAGACCTAATCACACATTGTTTCAACCATGTTTAATCACAGGTCAAACAAAAAGCCGACATTTCACTTCTAAAATTATCGTCATCATCAATCCTATTATAACTAACAACCAATAATCTACATTCGAAGAAACAAGTCGTCGATGCAATCATATCATAGTTATCTTGAATAGTCGCGTCGATCCAAGTTGGTTCCTCTAGTTGGATTATTTGTGACACACATTCTATCTTCTTTACTCACTGCAACCAAGTTAATAAACAAAACTCTAAGCTTTTAAATGTTTTATGTAATTAGTGAGTAAGATTTACCTCATTTGATTTGATAAAAGGATTTCGTGATTCGATCTATTAAGACCACCGCAAATCTTTAAAAATATCTATAAAACACTAGAACCCATCGCTAACCTTTCACTGTTTCACATGGATCTCCAAAATAGGCTATACTAAATCACTTGATGGATTATTATGTATCAAGTCATGGTAATTAGTCCACTTCGAGGTTGACCAAGATTTCGCGATAACTGAAGTCCGAAAGCTCTGGTGAACCTCTAAATGGCCGTCAGTAGCTTCGTTGAGCCCCTGATAATTAACGAGTCCTTGAAAAGCTTTGGGTAACTCATGATATGATATTATATTAGAGTGTGTTTGACCATTTCATGACTTCAAAGTTACTCTCTCAAGAATGCATCAAAATTTTACCCCATTTAGTATTAAGTTATAAGTAAATAATCAACAAAGCCTACATGCCCTACAGTACTACGCTATACTAGTTATGTTTCACACATATTATGGTGAGTGTGAGCTCCCGTGAAGAAACTTCTATATTGGCCTTGTTTGGTGATGCCATTTAAGTATACTTTTAGTAGAATTTTACTTATAAGTAAAATTGGTGTTTGGTGTGTCTAATAATAAGTATGCTTGTGCCAAAAGTAAAGGCCCATAAGCTTACTTTAAATAAGTAAGGTTTTCCTTACTTTTTTCATCAGAAGTAAATTTCTTCCACTGTTTTCTTTCTTTCTTTCTTTCTGGCATCCCCATTCTTTCCTTTGATATATCGCAAAGGCAAAATTCTTCCATTTGGGAAGTTATCTTAACAAAGAATTCCCAGTTTATGTAAACAAATGAATTTGGAAGTATAATCTAATATTAATCTTCTTTTTATTAACTAGTTTGGACCGTACGTAGAATCACACAGTCATAGATTTATACGTACGTTCCATATATTTGAAGGCTGATTAGTTGTATAATCTGATGTGGTAACTAACTAATCACAAAAATTAGTAGCAACCTAAGGAACTTAAAAAGATAAATATTAGTTCATTTGTTTGTCATATTTTTATAATATCCACACACTAATCTTTCGAATAAAAATTTGGAGCATTTTATATATATAAAAAAAATCATCTGAATCGCTCAATGATGATTAGTGTAATTAATATTTATAAATAGTCTTTTTCAAATGGAAAAGGTAAAAGTAATCAATATTTTGCCAAACAACATGTTTATTGAAAATTATATTTTTAATGTGTTCACCAAACAACAATTATATAATTAAAAGTAACCACTAAAAGTATACTTTTCTACCTCCGTTGAAAAAAATATACTTTTATATTTAAAATATACCACCAAAACGAGACTACTATCTTTACAAAAGATAAAACTCAATTTAGTCAAGGTCTCCCTTTAAAACCATCATCTTAAGAGCTTATAATAACACTCAAATCATAAGTTCAAATCATATACTCTTTCTAACTCCGTTCCCACAGCTAGATTACAACTCTGGATCATCCAATGGCAATGCTGGCAACGAAAGAAGGACCAAATACTTCAAATTCCGATACAAACGCCATCACAGATAAATCTGGTGAATGCGAAGCAGGGGATTGCACCCCAGCATCAACACAAGTACAAGCTACTAACCTTCATGGACCAGCGAGTGATGAGGTAAGCTCGACCTTGATACACCGTTCATCATTACAATTCCGTCCATATAGTATTTGTGGTTGTAATTTTTTCAATTCGTGGTTCTAACTTTTTACTCGCGGTGACAGAATCAGGAATATAAAATGGGAGGGGCCGATATGGCAATATTCCTTGTAGTTTTTTACACTATATATGTTTTTTTTTTTCACAATACGGGGTCCGAAACACTCATTTTTATTTTATTTTAATCAAAAAACATAGAATTTTTTTATTTTTCACCAGGTTCTATCAAAATGGCTGTTTTAGTTACTTCCCTGTTTACACGTACTCGGTTATGTGTTTTTGCTTTGATTGGACGTGCCAAGAAAATGGTGATACGTAGACATGAATATCTATAACTCATATAGCAAATTAAAAGAAGATGATGTATAAAATATAAATGTTTTGTGGTTATAAGAGAAAATGATACAACATAAATGACAAATTAAAACCAAAAAGACTATGTGGGTCAAAATAATACACCGATATCACAAAATAAAATAAAATTTGTCCTCACTTCTCGAACAAATTAACAATGCATGACAGAGCGTATATGTGCATAAGGAAGAGCAATTAACCAGAATTAATTCTCTAAAGAGCAAATAATTAAAACGTGTAATTAGTAAAAACGTGTATATTAACCCTTATCTTATCAGTCAGAGTCGAATTTCCTTTTCATAGGTGTAGAATCATGTCTTCCTATAATAATGACAAGAAGTGCACGAGTGGCCCTAGTAATATCATAGGCATATAGAAATCATTGCTTATGATAATGCATATTATATATGCTCAACTATGCAGAAAAAATAAAAAGGTCCATTTTCTTATTCTCCCAAAGGTGTTACATGGTTTTGTAGAAAAAGAATATGGTTTTACTATTTTACATTGACCTAGTTATAATAAACGCACCAAGTGACCAACATTTAGACGCACACTGAACCTATAATGCACTAAGTCTAAAAATATATTAAAGAAGTTTAATTTTTTTTAGCTAGTAGGCTAGTAAATTAAAGTATATTTGTGGGTTTAATTAATTGGTCTCTGACTAATTAAACCATTCAATGTTTATGTTAATTTATAATTACATAGAGATTAGAAAAGTGATTAGAAACTTAATAATTAATTAAAATAAAAAGACTTAATTCTCTAATATTACATATATTTATCTCAATGTCTCATCAAATAAAAAAGACAAATGATTTTTCTCACACATTTTTTCTATCCAAAAAATCAATCCGTTGATGTGTCATATTACATGACATATTCACCTCATTAAATGTTTTGATTGTTAGTAATATTAGATTTAACAAAAAAAAATTATTATTAATATTTAAATTTAGGTTAGTCTCAATTAGAGTTCTATTATATTTTTATTTGAGTTTTAAGTGGGTCGGGTTTTTAGGTTTAACATCTTTTTATATTTAATTAATATTTAAATTTAGGTTATGATCAATTAAGGTTCTAGTATATTTTTATTTGAGTTTTTAGCAGGTTGGATATTTATATTTTGATTTATCAAATTATAGAATTTTATGTATATTTGAAGGGATAAATATGTACTTTATTAGCCTATACAATGTGTAAGGTGTGTGCAAGTTATGAGTCTAGCATTACTCGATAAATAAATGACAAAAAAAACTAACAAATGAATATGTAAATTGATAAAAAAAAAATTAAATTTGGAATTTTTATTTTTTTAATATCTGGGATAGTGGACATAATTTTTTCTTTAACCATACTGTCTAGTTTATTTTTATAAAAAGTATAAACAAAATAAACTTATAGAAAACAAAGGCTATATAAACAACAAATAGCCGTGCAGTTTAATTTTTTGAGATTTTGTGTGTGGTTAGAGCATCAATGGTATGAAAAAAAAAAAAAAAAAAAAAAACACGCAACCTCTACTTTGTTATAACCTTTATCAACTACAGTAAATTTTTGGTTGCGCATGCATTTGGGGTGTCCCACATGCATGATACAATTGAAGAATTTTTTACTTCGATATCCTCCTCCTTTTCCTTTCTTCGACACTTTAAATTTCACCACTGAGTATTGACAAATAATATTGTTATTCTCATGTACAAATGGTGTCCTTCTATTAGTGGTCATAATTTGCTAGCGCTTAAATTATGAAATTCATTATTTCTGGTTGTATGACACTCCAAAAGTGTTAAGATTAGCTTTTAACTACGTATGTACCTTCTGTTCATAAATAACTGTCATTTTCTATGTGTAACACGCATACAAATTCTTTAAAGTTTATCAAATGAACTTTTCATTTGTTAGTCTACGAAACGCAGGCGTTTTGTATCATATTTATCACAATCGACTTTTAACAACAGTAAGCCATCGCTTGCTCCAGGGCCGGTCACTTGGGTGGGTATGCAGATGGTTCGGGGGACTAGACATTCCACCGCAATGACAAATAATTTCCTGAAAACAATAAAATTTATAATATGTTTTTTCGAGCTTTTTCTTAAATAGGCAAAACAAAAAAAAAGATAACCCTTTAGAGAATTTGTATCCGTGTAACACATGAAGTATGCAAAGTTTCTTATAATTTAAATCACCAAAATTATCCCATTCAAGATCTTTTTAGATATACAATTGATAAAATATTTCTTAAAAAGGTTGTGGAAATTATATAAAAGATAAGTCACCGGAAATTAGAAAATGTAAAATCATAAAATAACAAAATTTTATGCAGGTTCGAACCTTGAATTTATATGAAGAGAAACATTTTAGATGATTGATTAACATTTACTCTGTCCAATTCGATGTCTTCTGTTTTTTTTATAGAGAAACTTACGTGAACGCATATTAATGTCTTATCTTATTCTAAAAAAAAATCATATTATATTACTGTGTCAAACCAATCAATCAGGTTTTATGCTTTATTTTTATTTATTTTAAGGGTAGATATTATGAGGATATTTTGAATATGTGTCGAGTTTTAATTAGATTAACACACTAGAAAAATCATGGTTCATGTCCATTAAAAGTTACTCGTTTCCTTTGGCTGGGAGGTTACCTCAATGTAATAAATTTAAAACTTACAAATATGACGGATCTCATTTATGAAAAATAAAATGAAAATGAAAGAAAAATAAAATAAAAATAAAATGCTGGCTATGGGGTTCGAACCCATGCGCACTTATGTGCAGAAGATCTTAAGTCTTCCCCCTTAACCTCTCGGGCAAACCAGCTGACCGTTTCTTTTTCCATCTATAAAATATTTCAACACTACCACATACGTAATTAAGCACACCAATTAGGAATATTTTATTTTGTTTGCATTCTCAATATTACTCAAATTAATTACTACTAATTACAAACTCAAGTCTCCAATACAGTATACTAATTACTACCACTCCATATATTAATGGCCAAACTAGAAACGATGGCAATTTACTCTCCGCCGTCGGATTCAATGACACATAAAATATCAATCGACTCGACTTACCAATAATTCGTCTTTCCCTTTTGTTTTTTTATGGTCCGGCCATATCTAGGTCAATTATATCATTTACCTTTAGTTATTTCACTAATTAGTTTTAGTAACTAAACCAATAAAATCAATCAATATTGCTTAAAAGAAAATATATCAATCAATATTACTCCTACTATTATTCACTAATAGAACAGCATATTCTGAATATATTGAAATTATATTGTTACATATCCCGACAAAAAAGACTAATATACCCTGTCTCGCCAATCAGGCCCGGTCTTGAGGGAATGCAAATAGTCCGAGTGGACTAGGCATCCACCGCAAAAGCAAATAATTTCCCGAATACAATTAAATTTAGACTACATTTTTTTGAGGTTCTATTTAAATAGGCACAACAAACAAAAAATCAACAAGGCAACCCATAAAAAATTATTTCTTGGGCCGGCTCTGCTCGCAATGTAGTGGCTAACGAACTACTACGATGGAAGCAGTTAGGGTTAAAGCCCCTCACACTTTGACAAAATTGATGAAAAAATAGTTTTATCAATGTTTTTTTTACAACTTTTAAAAATTAGCATTTCAGTCCCTCCGGTGTCAAGTAATATACCAGCTTATAGGTAGATTAAGGGTTTCATTTGCGAAACAAATCAAGCGACTAGCTTACAGCAGATTGCTTATTATGGACTTGTTTAGTAAATGAGCTTATAAACAGAAACTTGAAGTCTTGACCTGTAAATATATATGAACTGAACTCTTATTCGAGTGGCATATAATCCAGCTTATGCTTAAAAGCTGCAGCAAACAGTAAATTTAAGTCTAGTTTATTGTTTTTTTTTAGGATACCTTGGTCGCAGATTTTAAGCTCAATTACATTACTGATTTTATTGTGTGGAAGATTATTGATTTTATTTTTGTGTGAAAGTTTGATATCTTCCATTGCATTCTCAACAATTTTGACTATCATAGTATTATCCCAATGACCATGGCACTCATTAGAAAGGCCCTTTCAGGAATTCAGATGATCAGATCTATACAATATTGAGCAGTTCATTTAATTTTAAAAAAAAAATTAGATTGAGTTATTATACCTACAAACTTTTATTGGGTTGTTGCTATTCAAAGTTTATCGGCCAATTTGTGATTTCAAGGTTTGGTATTTTAAGTTATTCAAGAGGTTTATGGATCGGCTAAGCACAACTTATTCCAGTTTCTAAGCTCAGCTGTCTAGTGCATTTAAGGAGCAGCTTAAAAATTGTTTTTTTTAAAAACCCTGGCCTGAAAATAGCTACGAACACTGTCAACCATAAGTCGCCTTTTTTTGTATGGTTTCCTTGTCTATTTTACTTCTTGCTCTATTTGTTTTCTCTTTTACTGCTGCTACTACTTTGTATTAATATTTCAATGATCCTCTCTATTTATCATGTCTTCGCTATTTTCAGTAATTTTAACATTAGGTGATCAAAATTCCTCTAGAAAGGTTTTAGAATGAGCAGGTACTCCGGATATGATCATTCATTAATTACAGATGTTGAGTTTTTAGGAGCTCGAGAAATTCAGCACCTTAGTCCTTATAGTGATTTTAGGCTTTGTTTTTTCACATGAATTGAGTGATTGAAGAACTGGTTTGGCCCGCTTGTCCATTTAGAGGTTGTTTGGATCCAGCCTTTCGCCTATAGTTTCCGTTGTCTTATCAGCTGCAGTGCATTTGGTTAATTAGCTAAATTGCAAGGTTGTTGGGTTTCTTCTATGTAAAAAAATAAAATTAAAACATTTAAGTTTGACGAATAGAGTATTTTCTCAACTGAAAAAAGGACATTTGGTTAAGAGCAACAACCAAAAAGCTTACTGAGCTACAACCAAATCATGAGCATTGAGTACTCTAACATTTTTTTTCTTTTTGGGGGATTTTAAATGTTTAAACCATTCATCTACATGCCAGTTCGTTTACTGTGTAGCTAGTAGTTAGTTGTATTTGTTATGGTTTTTTAAAAAGGTCACTCTAAAGAGTTCATCATTAAGTTCAAGGTCATCTATTTCCTCGTAAGTGCAGGCTCAAATACGGAAATATTTTTGTTTCAACGAAAATGCCAAGCTTATTTGACCAAAGATGTGCTTCGTTTGCTCCTCTATCTATGATCAACTTAATAACGAGTTTAATTTTGAATACAGAAATCGAGGAATACAACTAACAAGACAACCCCAATTGCAATGGGAGAACATGACGACGAAACATATGTAACAATCGATGAAGTGCCTTCTCCTAGATCAAGTAGTAATACTAGAAAAATCTCCGTGTTACCCGTAGTGTTCCTCATCTTCTATGAGGTATCTGGGGGTCCTTTCGGCGTTGAGGATAGTGTTCAAGCAGCTGGACCTCTCTTAGCTCTTGTCGGGTTTCTTATATTTCCCCTCATATGGAGTGTGCCCGAAGCCCTAATAACCGCCGAAATGAGTACCATGTTCCCAGAAGATGGTGGATACGTAATTTGGGTCTCATCCGCATTAGGCGAATACTGGGGGTTCCAGCAAGGTTGGATGAAATGGCTTAGTGGGGTCATTGATAACGCTCTTTATCCTGTTTTATTTCTCGATTATCTAAAATCAGCAATTCCCGAATTAGAAAATGGCGTTTGGAGGGTTTTCTCAATCTTGGCTATAACCTCTTTACTCACTTTCATGAATTATCGAGGTCTTACCATCGTTGGAGGAGTTGCTGTGTTTTTAGGGATCCTCTCCCTCCTTCCTTTTATCGTGATGGGATTCATTTCGATCCCAAGGTTGAAACCCTCAAGATGGTTAGAGGTGGATTTTCACAATGTGAACTGGAACTTATATCTGAATACTTTGTTTTGGAACTTGAATTATTGGGATTCGATAAGCACGCTAGCTGGCGAGATTGAGAACCCGAAAAAGACTCTCCCGAAATCTTTGTTTTATGCTTTGATTATAGTCGTTTGCGGGTATGTATTTCCTTTGCTAGTCGGTACTGGATCTGTACCACTCAACCGCGAGCTTTGGACAGATGGGTATTTCTCGGATATTGCAAAAATGGTCGGCGGCGTTTGGTTAAGGGTTTGGGTCCAAGGAGCAGCTGCGTTATCAAACATGGGTATTGTTCAAGATGTTATATGTTATGTTATGATTTGGGATTTATAATATTATTCTCTAATTTGGGTCTTTTTTGGTTGCAAGCATTTAGCAAATATAGCTGGTTTTATTGAGTAAAGAAAAAAAAAACTAGGTTCATGCAGCTTAAACTTTGTGCTTATTCAGGTTGACAAAAAACAAAGCATTTGAGTTTATAAGCTGCAACCAAACAAGGTCTTAATTTGTTTGATTTGTTAGGTAAGTTAAGTTTCAAATAATATATCTTTTCTGGGTTAAACTCAATTATTATCATTTTTTTTTACCTTAATATTGTTTTGCAGGGATGTTTGTGGCTGAGATGAGCAGTGACTCTTTTCAACTTTTGGGTATGGCTGAGAGAGGAATGCTACCCGAGTTCTTTGCAAAGAGATCAAAACACGGAACACCCCTTATCGGTATTTTGCTCTCAGCCTCGGGAGTGATTTTACTTTCTTGGTTAAGTTTTCAAGAAATAGTTGCGGCCGAAAACTTCTTATACTGTTTCGGTATGATTTTGGAGTTTATCGCATTTTTGACGTTGAGAATGAAATACCCAGCTGTTTCTCGGCCTTATAAAATTCCATTGGGAACGGTGGGGTCTGTATTAATGTGTATTCCACCTACGATACTGATATGTGTTGTTTTGGCACTTTCTTCTATTAAAGTTATGGTTGTGAGCTTATTCGCTGTTGTGATTGGATTGGTTTTGCACCCTTCTTTAAAGCTTGTTGAGAAAAAGAGATGGCTTAAGTTTACTGAGAGGCCAGATCTTCCAGACCTTCATGGTGGTGCTCAAGAGAGACCAGATACCTTAATCTACTAAGAATCATACTTTTTTCTGCGAAAATTTGCTCTTTCGAATCAGTTTGAGATGAGAAGACGGTTTTTTAGAGAGGTTATCAAGATTTACAAGATACATAATCGGTTGGGAAATGTATCTTGCTAATTATTTTATGTACAGTGTTGTATGCATATTCTATATTCACCTCAGGTTGTAGATAGAGGTTTCTTATAAATAGAGTTAATTGTTTTGAGTCTAATAGACTAATAGAGTACTTCTGTATGAAGACATCAAATTTCAGTTTTCATTAGTATTCTCTGTAAAATACTACCAAGTTAAAGCTTTGGTTGAAACTTGTAGCCAGAAAATGCAGATCGTTTTGGCCATTCGGGTCTCGACTTGCTTTATTATTTATTACTCTTTGTTAGTTGGTATGTGAAAACTGGATTGATGGTTTCGCTGAAACTAATAAAAGCGCTCTCTGTTATCGGATGCGAAATGTGCGGAAGCATGAGTTACATCTTCAGATAATTGTACTTTTTGGCCTTTTATATTCTTATTGTTTTATATTGATGGAAATGGATTACGCATAGTATATTGCCATACGTATATAATCATCCGAAAGATCATGTGTGGGAGATTTCTTGCTCAAGTTGGAACTCGGGGAACCTTCTAAATTTTTTAGGAAATGAACAATCAACACAAAAAGGCACCTGAAAGTATAAAATACTTGGACTAAAAAGATTCCAAAAACCTTGGGTTAGGAGTTGTTGGAATTTGCCAAACGATCCCTTACATAAGCTAGGCTTTTACCATACATGTCGTAAGTCGGGAGTCGGGACTGGCTGAAGAATGAAGATCTGCTGATTTACCTCTAAATTAAGGTGTACGTATATATTATCGAGTTTGGTTATAAACTTTACTTGATAGGGCTTGCGTTATTCATGTACAGTGTTGTATGCATATTCTATATTCACCTCAGGTTGTAGATAGAGGTTTCTTATAAATAGAGTTAATTGTTTTGAGTCTAATAGACTAATAGAGTACTTCTGTATGAAGACATCAAATTTCAGTTTTCATTAGTATTCTCTGTAAAATACTACCAAGTTAAAGCTTTGGTTGAAACTTGTAGCCAGAAAATGCAGATCGTTTTGGCCATTCGGGTCTCGACTTGCTTTATTATTTATTACTCTTTGTTAGTTGGTATGTGAAAACTGGATTGATGGTTTCGCTGAAACTAATAAAAGCGCTCTCTGTTATCGGATGCGAAATGTGCGGAAGCATGAGTTACATCTTCAGATAATTGTACTTTTTGGCCTTTTATATTCTTATTGTTTTATATTGATGGAAATGGATTACGCATAGTATATTGCCATACGTATATAATCATCCGAAAGATCATGTGTGGGAGATTTCTTGCTCAAGTTGGAGCTCGGGGAACCTTCTAAATTTTTTAGGAAATGAACAATCAACACAAAAAGGCACCTGAAAGTATAAAATACTTGGACTAAAAAGATTCCAAAAACCTTGGGTTAGGAGTTGTTGGAATTTGCCAAACGATCCCTTACATAAGCTAGGCTTTTACCATACATGTCGTAAGTCGGGAGTCGGGACTGGCTGAAGAATGAAGATCTGCTGATTTACCTCTAAATTAAGGTGTACGTATATATTATCGAGTTTGGTTATAAACTTTACTTGATAGGGCTTGCGTTATTCATTTACTGCATTTGTGCTCAAATATGTAGCTTGCTTCTTTTATTAAATGGCTTGCGATCCCTACATTGTGTCGACTTTTCGATAAACATTTCTGTTTAGGAGAAAGGCTGATAATTGAAATGAAGATTTGTACCTCGTGTTTACTTTTCTATTAACAAAGGTATGATTTTGTTAGGTCAAGTCGAATACCTCTAGATGACCTCAACTCAGTATGATAGTAATTTGGTTAAGACTTGTTTAACATCCTGAACTTACACATCTTTACACACATAAATAAATCTGATAAATCAATAACTTTGATCGGTGTCGTTATACTTTTCAACGATAATATAATAAGTAAAAGACGGTAAATATTGGACACTTCGTTGCTCTTTCTTATTGATCGACAATTGTACTTGTTCGGATTACAGTTTCTTATTACACTTGTGCTCAGTATAATAACTTAATCTTGGCTTTTATCTTGACCTTGGTCTTAATCTTGATCTTCGGTGCTCGGTCTTTAATCTTGCTCGGATTGCTTTCTAGTGAGATAAGCTATGACAGACTTTTCTAATATCTCTCTTTCTCTAATATTTTTTTAAGTGGATTTCAGGTCCTTTTTCACTACTTTTCTAATATCTCTCTTTCTCTAATATTTTTTTAAGTGGATTTCAGGTCTTTTTTCCAGTGAAGGTACTTGGCTATTTATAGGCACTTATGCCTCATAGGATGTTGACAAATATCTCCATCTCGTGCGTCACCTCATGGGCTTTTTCACTGTGTGCTTTCACTAATTGGGCTAAGATATTTATTGGATAATTGTCTTTATCTTGAGTATGGAAAGTACTATTATATCATGAATCTCAAGCATTGGATACCCTCTGATAATGGTTGGGTCGATTTATACCCGAATAGATATATTCGGGTCTAACTTTTGCGTTCTATCAGAATCTGTGTAACTTGTATCTTTACTCATACCCCAAATGTTTACACAGATTCTTTACCAATAGTTATAACCTAGAAGCTAGTTCTACTTTACCAATCAAAACAGTCTAAAATCGTTCATTTTTGCTTGTAAGATCCTCATTTTTGCTTTTTAAGTCCTGGGGTGGGTATATATAATCACCACATCCAGTGAACCTTCAACAGTAATTCTTAAAATTACAGCATACTATGCAGAACCAAGAAACAAACTTTTAATTGTTTTGATAAATAGATGTGGTGGTTCAAATTATTATTCATCTAATATTCATGTATAAATACGATATTAGGATTCAGGGACATTCAGACACCATCGATGAGATGACGAGTATGCAACAATCGTTCTATAAATGTGCTATATAAGTAGGCAGTTCATGATCGATGTTAAAGAAATAGCACGAGTCATGCTAACAGCAATTGACCTCCCTTTTCATATGTTTCATTCGTTCTCTGTTTTCTTCATTTTACTTTAAGTTGTGTTCTTTAATCTGTAACAAGATATCATGCCATTACGCAAGTTCAGGTTTGGCATAATAAATATCAAAACATTTTGAAAGCTTAATCTAGAGGTAGGCTAGAGTTCAGGTTTATACACTTATATCAGCTGTTTACAGTTGACATGTCAAATGAACAAAATAGCGTGATTAATTTGCACAAAAACACAGCGACAATCCGACTGACCGATAAATCGTGATTTTTTAGAACTTCTAAAATACATCGAAGAGCTGAGGAAATGATCATTCCTTGTAGTTTGGCTATATTTAACTGTGAGAAATATTAAAAAAAAACTTGATATTGGTGTTTGTGGATGAGAGATTTGCTTGGCAAAAATTGGTTTCTAAGTTGCGGAGTATTTGTCTTTTTATTGTACATTTAAATATTTCTATGTCGAAGATTTTCTGTATGAGTTATGATTTCTTCTCTTCCCCTTGCAGGAATTTTACAAAGTTCAAATGAGGACCTTTGTTGTTACTTTCGATAAACCTTTGTTGTTACTTTCGATAAGCTTCCATTGTGTAATTATCCCTGAAAAAACTATTATAATATTTGTTAGCTTTTAATAAGCACTTATATTTGTTTAAAAACAGCAGCCTTGGCCGGGTACATTTTGCAGTTTTTATTTTAAAAAAAGAAGAAAATTCACAGCCCTAAACCATGCTCACTGCTAGGCTAGCCTAGTGGATTGAAAACTCTTTTTATTTAAAAAGAAAAAAAGAGTTTTAAATTGGTTAGCTTTGGTATCTTTGTTTCTCCCTAGAAAACATGCATTATCAATTGGCTAACATGTGATGTGTGACTTTTAATATGAGATTCTAAATCATCAGACATCCATCACGTTAATCCAGTATTATGCAAAATTTAAGACGATTTTGTACATCGAAAACTTGATTGGAATTTTTTATATATATTTTTTAAAAGAACGTCATTCATAGCTGGATGTAAAAACTAAAATTTACATTTGTATCCTATGGAATTTCACCCATTGAAGTTACATTAGCTTTAGAAAACTTATCTTTAGCTTAAATTTTTTACATCCCATAATTTTGTAAAAACTGCAAGTCTACAACAGGATAAAAAGTCATGTTCAAACATGAAATAAGCGTTGGACTTCACTATGAAAGTGCTTTAGAAAACTAAACTTAACAAATATTCATTCTTTATTGTGACGAACCATGATTGAGAAAGCTGAGATTGCCTTTTATTTTGATTTAGAAACTGCTTTCCATTCGACTAAGTGACTACAAGAACAACCAGTAACATAGCAAACAAGTAAAAAGCTCCTAAGGGGGTCTTTTTGTATCTCCAACAGGCCCTGGAAGTTTTGCGGATTTTATAGCCTTTTTAGTTCGACTCTTAGGCCAATTGTTAGGGAAATCAGCAAAGCTCACCCAGCTTAAATCCTCTAGACTTTTTCAGGTTAGAAGAGCTCAACTTTTGAGGTGAGAGGATAAATGCAGTTTAGCTTTTAAGCAAAAAAGAGCTTAAATGATGCAACCAATCAAGGGTCAACTATTATGTCCCTAACCCAAAGAGTAAGGAAAAAAATGTTTCACAAGACTTGACAAGTGACAACTACAAGGCGTTTTCTGCTGAAGCTATTCTCTCTTCCGAATCCTTGACATTGGCCAAGTATGAGTTTGTTTGCCTTTTTATGTCGCGAGATAGGCCTAGCAGAAGAAAAGAAAAAATTACAACATAGATATAGGCGTAGAACATGTAATTCGATTCCTTGCGAAAATTCTACAATAGAGAAAAGCATATCAGCTAGAAACTAGACAGAGAAATACGATACTTCATCCCTTTGAAAACTAATGTTCGTTGTAAAACTATATATATGTGCAACTTTCACTTATAAAATTATTGTATATATATCTAGATTATCCAAATAAATTATTTCAAAATTAATCATAGTTACATGGTTCGACTTTATGATTAACTTTCAAAATTTTCATTTTGGCGGATATTTAATTCTGAAAGCTAGATTATATAGTACATAGTTTCGTAAAATACAATAGTCTTCACCTTGAGTAGACACTTTTTAGCGTGAAACAAATACTATACTCCTGTAAAAAGATAGTTTACTTTCATTAGATCAAATTCGTCAAATTATTTACCAAAATACTACTACTACATACTTGATTGCATGTAATAAATCTAGAAAATTGCTTGTCTAGGTATCAGGTTGATAATTCATTAAGTGAAATAGTGGTATTCCATGAAAAACCATCCGAAATTAACTTGAGTAAATATGTGATATTAGCTTTTAATAAATTTGAGAAAGGAACAAGAGCATAGAAGGTGCATTAATACTAAGAAAATTCATGCCTACTGTCAAAATGGCATACAATAAATGTTGTACTACTACTTATTTCTGTGGCTCAAATAAAAGTATAATATCTTTCGTTATATTTTTATTTTGATTTGAGACTATTTGTAACCTATCTATTATCAAAAGTTGTTTTGTATTATGGTTCGTACTTTTCTTTCAAATTTTCTTAAAATTTCTCAATTTTTAAAATACGTTTTGATCAAATTATTTTGAAAGATATGAACAAACTTAATATTATTGAACAAGTGGGGTAGTTGATTGCATTACTATAGAGCATACCATGATACCATTCATACTATTATGCACTATAATCAATATTTTACCAACTACTAACCTTATCCTAGGTGGCAACGATTTTGAAACCGTTGAGCCTGATTGAAGTCCTTGGTAAAATCGATTTACATGGTTAAAATGAGGTCTTATACAGTTATACCATTATAGGTCTTGTCATACATTGTTTTTTTTTTTTTTTGGTTACAAAGGAAAATAAATGGTCATACATTGTTGACTAATGAATAATAAGATTTTTTTTAAACCAGTGTTATTTAGAAATAAGTTATGAAAAGTGTTCAACCATGGGTTCAATAATTGATTTTGATTATAAGTGTGATTATGATTTAATGATTTTATAATTCAATGATATAATGTTTGATCTTTTCCAAAAATAGAAAATGTATAATTCAGGACTTAAAATGATAGAACACTCAATAATGAAGCCAACGGTTCAAACGAAGGTCGATTCGGGATCCGAACGAACAAATTACGAGTGTTTCAAAGTCGATAGTTCAACACATAAATCTCCGGGTGCACCCAACGGTGGGTATACAGAACCCACCAGTGAGTCAATGTTCAGAACCAAACAAGATTTCACCCACCAATAGGTCAGAAGACACCCACCAGTGGGTCAATGTTTCAGAACCAAAGAGAATTTCACCCACCAATGGGTCAGAAAACACCCACCGGTGGGTCAAAGTGCAGATCACAAAAAACAGCTTTTTAGCTTTTTTAAAAAGTGGCCTTAACCACTACCAACGGTCATAATAGAAAAAACATACATTTTTGGTCTACAAAACCCCCAATCAATCTCCAAAAATACATCTATCATCAACCAATTACAATCTCTCAACCTCTACATCAAAAAACCCAAAATCACCATTTTGGAGAAATAGTTCGAAAAAAAGGAAAATTGAACAGAAAACGATTCAAGATCAAACCAAGATCAAACATCATCAAATATAACAAATTAGCTTATTTAGAAACAATCAAATTGTGAGTGTTGTTTTATTCTCGATAATTTTGTAAAGAGCAAATTATAAGCTCATTTGTGAGCGAGTGATCAGGTAGAGGTTTTGTAAGCGAGTGTTGTTTAAAAGATTTAGGTCTTTTCATTCGGGATACTTAGAGTGATATATATAACGAGCTAATATGTCACACAACCATTTTAAATCTTTTTTTATGTTTTGTTTGTTTAGTAATGGGTTTTAGTGTTTAAGTTTTTGCTTATTTTCAGTTTTTTGTTAGATAGATTAAATGCACCAACATTATAGTCGTGTTTGACAATAGTCTCTCTCTCTCTTTCTCTCCCTTTCTAAAAACCCTGAACCCCTCTCTCTCTCTACCCACCCAAAAACAATGACGGAACTAAAGCTCTCGGAAACCAAAGACCTGACCCGAATAGAACGAATCGGGACCCACTCACATATCCGTGGACTGGGCCTCGACTCGTCTCTCCAGCCGAGATCCATCTCAGAAGGTATGGTGGGCCAGGCCAAGGCCCGTAAGGCTGCTGGAGTGATAGTCCAGATGATACGGGACGGGAAGATAGCGGGCCGGGCTGTGCTTTTAGCAGGCCAACCCGGCACGGGAAAGACTGCGATAGCGATGGGGATGGCTAAGAGCTTGGGTGAGGAGATTCCGTTTGCTTGTATGGCCGGGTCCGAGCTGTTTTCGTTAGAGATGAGTAAGACTGAGGCGCTTATGCAGGTTTGGTTTTTTGGACTGAATGTTTCACTTTTTGGATTTTGGGGTGTGCTTTTTGTAATTATTTGAAACTTGTTGGGTCACTTTGTGATTTTTTAATTAAACGCTAATTAGATTTAATTATGCAGGTTAATTTTTGTTTTCTGCCTTTTTGGTTTTTTGTTATAGTAATGGATTTTTATTGGGGTTTTTATAATGGGTTTATGGTTATGTTTTATTGTTTTAGTGAATAAAGCTCAATTTGGAACAACATTCTTGGTGTTTTTTTTTGTTATTTTCTTTGTTCTACGGGAAATTAGAAGTTAATTTACCCAACATCTAAGGGCCTGTTTGGTATCAGTTTTTTTTGGGTCAAAAAGCTTCTTTTCAAACGCAACGAGAAAAAAGACTGCTTTAAATTGGATTTTTTGGACGAATGTGTCACTTTTTGGATTTTTGGGGTGTGGTTTGCAGTTCCTTGAAACTTGTAGGGTCAATTTGTGATTAAACCCTAAACCCCTCTCTCTCCCACTCTCTCTACCCTACAACATCCGCGGACTGGGCTGGACTCATCTCTCCAGCCCAGATCCACTTCGGAAGGCATGGTGAGCCAGGCCCCGGCTTGAAAGGCAGTGGGAGTGATCGTGCAGATGATACAGGACGGGAAGATAGCCGGCCGGGCTGTTTTGTTAGCGGGTCAGCCAGGGGCAGGGAAGACGGCGATGGGGATGGTGAAGAGCTTGGGAGAGGAGACTCCGTTTGCATCTATGGCGGGGCCCGAGATTTTTTCACTTGAGATGAGTAGAACAGAGGCCCTTATGCAGGTTGTTTTTGTGTGTTTGTTTGGTCTTTTTTGTTTATTGGTTCTTAATAATGAGGTTTAGATTAGGGTGTTTTTACAGTGGAAGAAAATCGAAGTTAATATCCGAGCATCTAGGTTATTTCTGTTTTTTGGTTTTTATTTATAATGGTATATAGGGTTTAGTTTTTTGGGAAAACAGAAGTTAATGCATCCAACATTTTAGTTATTTGTGATTGATTTGGTGACTTAAATTGGTAAAATCTGAAATGTTGTTTGTATATGTAAACTGTAATTATCCCAAATAATTATAACGAATTTGGTTATGTAAAATGGAAAGGCAATTTGAAATAGGTGCTGAGAATGCTCTAATTATATTAAATATGTAAGTATACACTCCCGTATACAGTATAATTAAACATATATATAGGAACGCATAGGGGCCTGGATTTTATTGTGGGGTTTTATGAGGGAAGAAGGTAGATGTTAATATACCGACATCTAAAAAATTTTTGGGGCTTTTTTTATAATGGATTTTAGGGTTAGTTTTGAGGGGAAATTGAAGTTAATACATCCAACATTTTGATTATTTGTAATTGGTTTGGTGACTTAAATTGAAAAATTGTATAATTTGGAAGTGTTCAACAGCTGAGTATCATGACATTTGTTATTACTAAATCTTTCGGTCACTTGTGGTTAGAATTCAGAGTTGTTCTCGCTTGAGACGGGAAACTCTTATGCAGTTTTTGTTTTCTGTAGTTTTTGGGTTTAGTTATGGGAAAAAGATCAAGGTAATGTCCCAACATTTCAGTCACGTTGAATTGATTTAGTGACAGAGGTATATTTTTGCTAAGTTGAGGGTCATAACAATTGATATATTTTAGTAGTCAAGTTTGGGTTGGTGAATTCGGTGAAAAGGAATTGGGGAAATTGACAACAAGTGCTGTTTTGCAAACTTGATTAGCAAAATTTTACTCTTATGATATAAGAATGTCTTTTGATTAGTTTTTGGGGAAAAGAATTTTTAGTTTGCTAACCTCTCAGTCACTTGTGGTTTTGATATACGGAGTAGTAAATAGTGCTTATACTTGTCAAATTGAGTATCCGTTGATATTATATTATCATGTAGTGATCAAATGTGACACTTAATCTGCTGAGTAATAAAACTCGCATGTCTGCAAAAGTTTTCCGTTTTTCTGGGTTTACATGAATTAGTCGCTGTGGTTTATCTTGTTCAGTTTAGTGTCGTAGTATTTGACATTGCTTGGGTTGGGGAACTTGTACGAAAGTTATCTTATTTTCTGTATGTGGGTTTTTCATTGTGGGTTTCAGTGTTTAGTTTCTTTTAATTAATATAGTGACCGATGTTTATCTTTGTTGAGTGTCTTAACATTTGTAATATTGTAGTGATCAAGTTTAGATTGGTGAACTCATTTAAAGAAAAGAGGAAATCAGCAAGAGCTGCCATTTTGCTAAAAAAAATTCCAACTTTCAGATTAGTTTCTGTATCCTTTGGTCCAAGTAGTATCAGAGTGTCAATGAACCCCGTTAACTGCTTTGCTTTTCTGTCTGACAACTCGCATGTCTGCTCAAAGCTACTCTTTTTTTTTTGGTTCTCATGGTTTTTTTTCTTCTTTTACTTCATTATTGTACATATATACTCTATTAATATTATTTTTACGTAATTACTGATCAAACATTAAATTGCTGCGGGAGATCAAAAGTTGGATCTTAGCTGGCCACTTGTGAATATCCAGGAACTAAATAAGACAGTTACAACAAGAGTACGATATGGATAGGAGTTTTAAACAATTTTTTGAAACTAAAAGGTCAATTTTTCTCATTCTTTAGCATATTTATGTTCTCTGTTGGGAGAATTTTATAGAAACCATACAGGGGCAAAAGTAGGATCCTCCGAGTTAATAAACTGTCATTTAAAAAAAATACTGTAGAGATATTTTTATAGAAACCATACAGGGGCGAAAAAAGAAATCTCCCAGCTACCAAAGCTGCCATTTTGCAAAAATATTTCTAAGTTTCAGAATTTGTTTCTGGACTTGAGGGTTGAGATTGGGAAAAAAAATTAGGTACTTTGCAAACCTTCGTGTCACTTGTGGTTGATTGAACGATGCTTATACTTGTCCATTTGGGTATCATTTGTTCTATCATCTATGCAGTAATCAAAGTGTGAACTCTATTAAAAAACACTTCTTTTCTTTTTCTGAGAACTGCATGCATGTCTGCTCCAAGTTTCTCTTAATCTTTGGTTTTCATGGTTATTCTTTTTTACTTCGTTATTGTACACTTGTAGTCCCGTGATCTAATTTTAAAGAACTTACTAATCAAACATTTAAGTTGCTGTTTAATATTAAAAGTTGGATGTTAAGCTGGCCGCATGTGAAATCCGGGAATTAAATAAGACATTTACAAGAATACGGTACAGGATAGGAGTTTAAAATAATTTTTTGGAACTAGAAGGTCAATTTTCTTCGTTGTTTAGTAAATATGTATTGTAGGGACTTGCGGGAAAAAATGTTGGGTAGCTGTGTAGTGATATAAAAATTTAAAACCATACAGGCTCTATGAAGGAATCTCTCAGTTACCAATGTGGTGCAAATAATCTCGTATTGAAACATCATAACAGCGCCAAGACTGTTTTGCTTCCAAAGGCATGGAAAATACTGGAAAAGAAAAATATAGTGTTTCCATTTCCATGCAACCATTCAATCTCATGTAGTATTGTTAAAACACATTTACATGATAACATGGTATGTAGTGTGTAAAAAAGAAGAGATTGATACCATCCTTCTAAGGTTTCTAGATTTATTCATTTACGGTATGCTTCCACTTTAGGTGCATTGGGGAAACAAAAGGTGCAGGGCGGTGATGTGGTGGCGATCGACAAGGCTAGCAGGAAGATAACAAAGCTTGGGAGATCCTTTTCGAGATCGAGGGATTATGATGCGATGGACCCACAAACAAAGTTTGTTCAGTGTCCGGATGGAGAGCTTCAAAAGGGGAAGGAGGTGGTGCATTGCGTTGCTCTCCATGAGATTGGCGTCATCAACAGCAGGTATATACATGTATTGTATGCAAAACATCTAAATTACAATGGTTAAGCTGGTAATTTGGAATATATATTTTTTTGTTTGCTTTTGCCATTTGGTATGGAGGAGAATAATATGCTAATTAAATCAGTTTGCATCTTATGATCATCTTATATCCAAGAATCGTTTAGATATTAGGTGTTTGGGTTGTCTACTTTATTGATTGCCTAGATGTTATTTTAAAAAAGTAGGCTTTTAATATCAGTAGGTGTTTAGCTGTGCTTGTAACTATCGAGTTAGTTTTATTGTTTTTGTTTCAATATGAGTTTGTCTTACGAAGTTCTAGTCTATGTTAATCTTTACGAGATCGAAGTGATCAGAAGTAGGTATATGTATATGATATTCGTTGCTAGGAGAAAGATAGTTTAAATTAATGCAGCTGCACCTCATGATCATTTTATCTGGCAAATCAGTTTCAGGTGTCTTCCAGTTGCTACTGATTGCCTGAATGTCTTTTAAACAGAAAATTATTACATTGTTAAGAGCATGTGTTTAGTTTAACCTGTGTTGGCTATGAATGATTGTAATAGTTCCACCATAGTTTTTAGTTTTTCTCGTGAGCTAAAATGTTAAGATAGCTAGTCAAAATTAGTTTATTTTGCAAATGATGTCCATTCTTGCTATTAACGACCTTTAGGAGTTGTCGGGAGTTTAAGAACAGCTTCCTTGTTTGCATCATTAAAATCTTGAATTGCATTGCTACGTGTGTTTATCATGGGTTGGTGTTAGGAAAATGGTAGTTTGATTTATATTAGCTGCAACTTATGATTACAGTTTGATTTATATTAGCTACAACTTATGATTATTTTTGTGGCCAGAATCTTCCAGATGGTGTATCAGGGTTTGGTATCATACATTTGTCTAAATGTTTTTATATAACTGGTGAGGCTTTCATTTTTAACAACTTACCATGCTTCTTTCACTTTTTAAGTGAGTTGGTATTAAGACAATGCTTCTTAGAATCAGTTGATGTTACGAACAAAGACCATTTCATTTGTTAACATTTTTGAGGCATCGTAGAAGACAAGATTGGTGGAAGCTTTCTTGGTCCGTTGTTGACTACTTAGAAGTTAAAACAAAATGACGTCTTAGAGAAACATATGAAGGTTTTCTATTTTCTTTCTCTGGTGCCTGCTTATCAATATGTTTCAATGTTAGGCTAATAAGTACTAAGAATATTTCTTGTTCACTATTTGCTTGCCATTTTCTAGTTTTTAGTAAGAAGTAACACTAAGCAGGCAAGTATCTATGATACTGATATGGTCCATGGATGAAGTGCACAATTGTTGGTAGGATTACATACTTGATTCTACTGTTGTCTATAGATAGTCATCTCTGTTTCACATTCTTGTGATGTCGCTTATCTTGAGGTTATATCAATGTTTGTCTTGAAACCGGTCTTTTTGCAAAGCTGGCTTTTTAGCTGGAAAGGTAATTGGCCTTCCTTCTTTATTGCACATTAGCTTTCTTGATTTTTCCGTTTTAATGAACCCTCGAAATGGGAAATGATGTCCAGATAAAGTTTATGAGTTGGCTCTCTCTAAGGTTCTGTCTTGCATTTTTGTTAACTATTTCGTATGTACAACTCACTAATTGCAATTTTCGGGACCTCTGGTTTAGGATAATGCTATCTTGAGTCAGTAA
Organism: Primula vulgaris; assembly: GCA_963920805.1. Lineage (NCBI taxonomy): Eukaryota > Viridiplantae > Streptophyta > Magnoliopsida > Ericales > Primulaceae > Primula > Primula vulgaris. Next base: position 9,959,449 of record OY987218.1, on the reverse strand, counting down.
TAGCTACTGCTGCACTTTGTTATACACCCCTTTCATTCCAAATACTTATTGCTCTCTGAGTAGTTCAACATGTCAAGGGAACATCATTTCCTGCACTGTGTTCATGTTAATCTTTCAAATTCGCCTAAGTTGACTATCTTTTATTGCACTTTGTAAAACTGGTAACTTATAATCTCTTTCAGGGGTAAATATACTAAAACGACCAAACAGAAATATTAAAGACCAGCAATATGGAATGAGAGTGCATGTTTGTTCATTCAGCCATTCACATTCTGGTTATGCTCCTTAATCAAACTTTGCAACTAGTTCTAGTCAAGCATGGTAGTAGATGTAGTCTAATTATTTTTTGTTGGAGTCATTATCTTTAGATGATCCTAGTGTTGAAAATGAAGAGCCTGATTATGAAGTTATGACAAGTAATGGGATGGTGTCTGGCACAACATGGATTCTGAAGTTTAGTATAGTTTTGGACATTTTAGTATGCTAACCTTGACAAGTGTCCAGTGGTAGATTCCCTTCTCTAGGATGGCTGTTGAATTTAACAGAATTTAAATCTGTTATAATTTCTGTTTCTTAGTTAGTTATAGTTAAAATCTTTCTAACAAAACCCAGCTGTGATAAATAGCTTTAACCACTTCCCATTTTTTAGTGCTGATTTTTTCAAGTTACCTAGTCCATTATGCTTCCTTTTTCTTGGAAGGTTCATTGTGCTTACTTTAAGGTCACTATCATTCTGGCATCAGTATGAGACTAACCTGCTACATAAAAGTTCAGTATGGTGCTATTTCATTATTTGTAGTGTCAATTCGTGGCTCTACTTTTGAATTACGATATCCATAAAAGTGCCTTTTAGGCATCCTTTACCCTTACATATGGAAGATTTTCTGTTTGATTTAGTGTCTTTATTTCCATATTGACAAGCCATTTGATGGTGTCTTTGCTATTTGAACTGTAAATATTTTCTCAAAATTTTAATTTATCTTCCAATTTCAGAACTCGGGGATTTTGAGCTATCTTCACTGGCGATACCGGAGAGATTCGAGCTGAAGTGAGGGAGCAAACCGACACCAAGGTCACCGAATGGAGAGAGGAAGGAAAGGCTGAGATAGTGCCTGGTGTCCTCTTCATCGATGAAGTCCACATGCTTGATATTGAATGTTTCTCTTTCCTAAACCGTGCTTTAGAAAATGAAATGGCTCCCATACTAGTCGTCGCCACCAACAGGGGTCACACCACAATACGTGGCACCGATTACAGGTCAGCACATGGCATCCCTATCGACTTCCTTGATCGCCTCCTCATCATCTCTACTCAACCTTATACGGAAGAAGATATACGGAAAATATTAGATATCAGAATCCAAGAGGAAGAAGTGGAGATGTCTGAAGATGCCAAGGCTTTGTTGACAAAGATAGGGGTTGATACGTCTTTAAGGTACGCAATCAACTTGATAACTTCTTCGGCTTTGGCTTGTCAAAAACGAAAGGGGAGAGCTGTGGAAATGGAGGATATTGGTAGAGTTTATGAACTATTTATGGATGTGAAGAGGACTCGGTATCTGATGGAATATCAGAGTCAGTATATGTTCAATGAAGCCTACTGGCGAGGGAGAGGAAGATGAATCCAATGCAATGGTTTCCTAAATCTTTGCAATAGATGTACTCCTTAAACTTTGCGATGTTGGAGTTTTCCGAACTGTATCACCTTTTTTATGTGGGGTTGCTACTTTAGTATTGTGTATTTTGCTTGTGGTTTTTGGGATGGTTACGGTTCGTTTAGCATAGAGGAATGAACTATGTAATTTAATCTGATTGCTAGTGCAGACTAAATTGTTGGGAGACATATTCAAACTAAATTGCAATTTGTGGCCATCTTACTTTTCCTTGTTTTATTTAGAGCTTAAGTTGTAATTTTGTATGTTCATGTGTGTTTTTAAGGGTGGGCAAAAAATCCGCAAACCCGCCCCGTAACCCAATCCGTGCGGATTGGGGCGGGTTGGGTGTCAAAAAAAGTTAAATCCGCCCCGTCCCAATCCGTAAAAAAAAATTCGTGGGTTGGGTTAGGGTTGGGGTTTTAAACCGCGGGTTAATGCACCCCAACCCGTTTCAATCCGCATATATATATATATATATATATATATATATATATATATATATATATATATAATTTCTCAAGATTTTTTTAATTATTATCTATTATCTAACAAAACGAGATGCAAAATGTAATAAAATTGATATAAACTCTTAATGGAATTTCAATATGTTGTCATATACCAATTCAACTTTTCATTGTAAATTTTTGCAGTTCAAAGATGTCACTACCATACCCTCAAGGCTTAAACAATTGTTCACTCTTCTAAAGATGAACTACAGGACCCTTGTTTGTGCTCCTACAAACGTAGCTGTTAATGAAGTTGCCTCAAGGGTTTTGAAGCTTGGGAGAGAGTCGGCCAAATCTGAATCTGTTAATGATGCTTTTCTATACTCCTTTGGAGATATTGTGTTATTTGGGAATAGAGACCGGCTAAAGCTTAATTATGCAATGCAAGATTTATACCTAGAATATCATGCTGAGAGTCTCAAAGAGTGCCTCGGACCACTGACTGGTTGGGGTCATTGTTTAACAGCCATTATAGAATTTCTTGAAACTTATGATGCTCAATATAAAGTTTACACTGAAAATATTACTGCTAGAGGGGAAAAACAATCCCAGGTGGAATCTATTAGGGAAAGGTTCAACTTGGTTGCCTCGGACTTGAGAAGATGTCTGCGTAAACTCTGCACTCATTTACCTAAACGTTTTATTGAGATATTACAGAATATCGAAGCCCTTCTTCATTGTGTCAAGTCTTTGGATATGATGCTGTTTAGAAACACTTTGGTTTCTGAAGAATTGGAGGAAGAATTTACATGTGAGGAGGCAATAGAAGACTCGTTTGAAACTTTTCTGGGTACTGAATCCCTGGTATCTGTAAAGAGCGAGTGCCTTTCTCTTTCAAGAGAGCTACATATTTCTCTCGAGGGTCTCAGGCTGCCAAATTATATGAACAAGGGAGGTATAATTGATCTTATATTTCAGCATGCTTCGTTAATCCTGTGCACAGCTTCGAGTTCTTCTATGCTTCACTCGGTTCCTATAAAAGCAGTGGACATTCTAGTTGTTGATGAAGCTGCACAATTGAAGGAATGTGAATCATTAATACCACTTCAACTCCCTGGTTTAAGGCATGCTATTCTTGTTGGCGACGAGTGCCAATTACCCGCTATGGTTTGCAGTAATGTAAGTCCAGTTCTACACACACACTCACAAATATATAGTTTCGCCAATCAATTTTTTGAGGAAGTTTTCCTTACAACTAATATTCTGTTGCTAATGGAAAAAAATATTTAATGTCATCTTACTCAATTTGGGAACAGCTCTCTCAGCAGACCACTGCTATCCATTCCGAAAGATCATATTGCAAGTTTTGCTTTCTCCCTTTGTTTTAACTTGAAGGCCAACCTTTTCTTCTGCGCTTTATTGTTTTTATTTGGGTTTTATTTCCAGTTCAGATAATATATTTACGTTGCTTAACAGATTTCCAGTGATGCTGGGTTCAAAAGAAGCTTATTCGAGAGATTGAGTTTCCTGGGTCATCCCAAGCACCTTCTTAACATGCAGTATAGAATGCACCAATCAATAAGTTTTTTCCCGAATTCAAAATTTTATTCGAACAGAATTTCTGATGCACCCCTTGTAAAAGATAAGGGTTATGAAAAGCATTACCTTCCTGGACCACTGTTTGGTCCCTATTCTTTCATCAACGTCGTAGGTGGTAAAGAAGAGGTGGATGATGTTTTCCAGCATAGTCTAAAAAATTTGGTTGAGGTTTCTATTGTCGTCAAGTTGTTGCATGACTTATGCAGAGAATATAAAGGTATGTAACAGTAACGCTTGAGCAATTTTAAGACATTCACCTTGCATCCATACTGTGTTATTAGGTTAAATGTGTCAAGTATTAATGTAATTCATGAGCACCGTGATTGTTATCCGACGTAAACCTATTTCTTTCGGCTATTTTTTTTAGTTGTTAACTTGTTTTCCCTTTTTTTAGTGTTGAATGGTCCTGATGAACTTAGCATCGGCGTGATATCTCCTTACCTTGCTCAAGTTGTGGCTATCAAAGACAAAATTGGCAGTGATTTTAAAAATATTAAGGGGTTTTCAGTGAAGGTGAAGTCAATTGATGGATTCCAGGGTGGCGAAGCAGATGTGATAATTATATCTACTGTAAGATCCAGTGCTGTTAATGCTATTGGCTTCTTATCCAGTCCTCAGAGAATTAACGTTGCATTAACCAGAGCTAGGTAAACATTCCCAAATAATTCTCATAAGCCTTTTGTTTCTTTTTTTACTTTTGGTAAAGATTAATATCTGTTGGACTTTGTTTTACAGGTACTGTCTCTGGATTTTGGGAAATGAACGGACTTTGTCAGGGAGTGAATCCATTTGGAAAGACCTGATTCGTGATGCTAAGGATCGCCACTCTTTATTTAACGCTGCTGATAATGACGATATGGCAAAAGCTATACTTAAAGTCAAGAAAGAGGTCAATCAAATGGATGATTTGTTGAATGAGAGAAGTGTACTTTTTAAAAATGCGATCTGGAAGGTATAATTATCCTTTTAATTATGGGGTGGGTAGCTGACATATATCTCCTGCATTTTCTATCTCACAATTATAAGAATTTGCAAATTGGTTCTCGACAGGTTTTCTTCAGTGATAACATCATAAAGTCATTTGTAAAACTCAGTTCCTTGCGCACGAAAAAAGCAGTAATAAATCTATTATTGAAACTGTCACAAGGGTGGCGACCCAAGCAGAGGAATTCAGACGCCAATCATGAGAACTCTTCACAAATAATGAAACAATTTAAAGTTGAAGAGCTATATGTTGTCTGTACAGTTGACATAATAAAGGGGTCGAGAAGCTACAGCCAAATTTTGAAGGTGTGGGATTTATTGCCTTTGGAGGAGACACCTAAGTTGGTTAAAAGGCTTGAGGGAATGTTTGCTGCGTGTACAGATAGGTATATTAATATAGCTGTCGGGAAATATGTCTTAAGGGGTATGTATCTTGTCAGTTGTCACGCATACTTCTTGTTTCTTTCCTCTCTTTTTTCGTCCTTTTGCTGATGAAGATTAATTTAGATTTGATTCCTTCTAATTGTTTTATCATTTAGGAGAAGTTAAAATCTTGATTTTTTTAATGTATTTTCCCATTTTAAGCCATATATGCGAAAAGTGTCATTATATATATTTTCAATAATATAGTCAAGTTTGGGAGACACTGGAATTATGTAGAAGTTTTTGTCTCCTAAGTAATAGGATTGCTGTATGCAATGGTTAACCAGAATTGTGATGAGACCCTGAAGCTTATATAAAATAACTTTTTTATGGTGAGGGAAGAGTGTTAAAATTAAAATAAACGGGCTATATTATAAGTAAAATAATCATTTATTTTCTTTGTGA
>OY987218.1:9907191-9953738 GCA_963920805.1 Primula vulgaris | reverse complement strand
ACTATGCTGGAAAACATCATCCACCTCTTCTTTACCACCTACGACGTTGATGAAAGAATAGGGACCAAACAGTGGTCCAGGAAGGTAATGCTTTTCATAACCCTTATCTTTTACAAGGGGTGCATCAGAAATTCTGTTCGAATAAAATTTTGAATTCGGGAAAAAACTTATTGATTGGTGCATTCTATACTGCATGTTAAGAAGGTGCTTGGGATGACCCAGGAAACTCAATCTCTCGAATAAGCTTCTTTTGAACCCAGCATCACTGGAAATCTGTTAAGCAACGTAAATATATTATCTGAACTGGAAATAAAACCCAAATAAAAACAATAAAGCGCAGAAGAAAAGGTTGGCCTTCAAGTTAAAACAAAGGGAGAAAGCAAAACTTGCAATATGATCTTTCGGAATGGATAGCAGTGGTCTGCTGAGAGAGCTGTTCCCAAATTGAGTAAGATGACATTAAATATTTTTTTCCATTAGCAACAGAATATTAGTTGTAAGGAAAACTTCCTCAAAAAATTGATTGGCGAAACTATATATTTGTGAGTGTGTGTGTAGAACTGGACTTACATTACTGCAAACCATAGCGGGTAATTGGCACTCGTCGCCAACAAGAATAGCATGCCTTAAACCAGGGAGTTGAAGTGGTATTAATGATTCACATTCCTTCAATTGTGCAGCTTCATCAACAACTAGAATGTCCACTGCTTTTATAGGAACCGAGTGAAGCATAGAAGAACTCGAAGCTGTGCACAGGATTAACGAAGCATGCTGAAATATAAGATCAATTATACCTCCCTTGTTCATATAATTTGGCAGCCTGAGACCCTCGAGAGAAATATGTAGCTCTCTTGAAAGAGAAAGGCACTCGCTCTTTACAGATACCAGGGATTCAGTACCCAGAAAAGTTTCAAACGAGTCTTCTATTGCCTCCTCACATGTAAATTCTTCCTCCAATTCTTCAGAAACCAAAGTGTTTCTAAACAGCATCATATCCAAAGACTTGACACAATGAAGAAGGGCTTCGATATTCTGTAATATCTCAATAAAACGTTTAGGTAAATGAGTGCAGAGTTTACGCAGACATCTTCTCAAGTCCGAGGCAACCAAGTTGAACCTTTCCCTAATAGATTCCACCTGGGATTGTTTTTCCCCTCTAGCAGTAATATTTTCAGTGTAAACTTTATATTGAGCATCATAAGTTTCAAGAAATTCTATAATGGCTGTTAAACAATGACCCCAACCAGTCAGTGGTCCGAGGCACTCTTTGAGACTCTCAGCATGATATTCTAGGTATAAATCTTGCATTGCATAATTAAGCTTTAGCCGGTCTCTATTCCCAAATAACACAATATCTCCAAAGGAGTATAGAAAAGCATCATTAACAGATTCAGATTTGGCCGACTCTCTCCCAAGCTTCAAAACCCTTGAGGCAACTTCATTAACAGCTACGTTTGTAGGAGCACAAACAAGGGTCCTGTAGTTCATCTTTAGAAGAGTGAACAATTGTTTAAGCCTTGAGGGTATGGTAGTGACATCTTTGAACTGCAAAAATTTACAATGAAAAGTTGAATTGGTATATGACAACATATTGAAATTCCATTAAGAGTTTATATCAATTTTATTACATTTTGCATCTCGTTTTGTTAGATAATAGATAATAATTAAAAAAATCTTGAGAAATTTATATATATATATATATATATATATATATATATATATATATATATATGCGGATTGAAACGGGTTGGGGTGCATTAACCCGCGGTTTAAAACCCCAACCCTAACCCAACCCACGAATTTTTTTTTACGGATTGGGACGGGGCGGATTTAACTTTTTTTGACACCCAACCCGCCCCAATCCGCACGGATTGGGTTACGGGGCGGGTTTGCGGATTTTTTGCCCACCCTTAAAAACACACATGAACATACAAAATTACAACTTAAGCTCTAAATAAAACAAGGAAAAGTAAGATGGCCACAAATTGCAATTTAGTTTGAATATGTCTCCCAACAATTTAGTCTGCACTAGCAATCAGATTAAATTACATAGTTCATTCCTCTATGCTAAACGAACCGTAACCATCCCAAAAACCACAAGCAAAATACACAATACTAAAGTAGCAACCCCACATAAAAAAGGTGATACAGTTCGGAAAACTCCAACATCGCAAAGTTTAAGGAGTACATCTATTGCAAAGATTTAGGAAACCATTGCATTGGATTCATCTTCCTCTCCCTCGCCAGTAGGCTTCATTGAACATATACTGACTCTGATATTCCATCAGATACCGAGTCCTCTTCACATCCATAAATAGTTCATAAACTCTACCAATATCCTCCATTTCCACAGCTCTCCCCTTTCGTTTTTGACAAGCCAAAGCCGAAGAAGTTATCAAGTTGATTGCGTACCTTAAAGACGTATCAACCCCTATCTTTGTCAACAAAGCCTTGGCATCTTCAGACATCTCCACTTCTTCCTCTTGGATTCTGATATCTAATATTTTCCGTATATCTTCTTCCGTATAAGGTTGAGTAGAGATGATGAGGAGGCGATCAAGGAAGTCGATAGGGATGCCATGTGCTGACCTGTAATCGGTGCCACGTATTGTGGTGTGACCCCTGTTGGTGGCGACGACTAGTATGGGAGCCATTTCATTTTCTAAAGCACGGTTTAGGAAAGAGAAACATTCAATATCAAGCATGTGGACTTCATCGATGAAGAGGACACCAGGCACTATCTCAGCCTTTCCTTCCTCTCTCCATTCGGTGACCTTGGTGTCGGTTTGCTCCCTCACTTCAGCTCGAATCTCTCCGGTATCGCCAGTGAAGATAGCTCAAAATCCCCGAGTTCTGAAATTGGAAGATAAATTAAAATTTTGAGAAAATATTTACAGTTCAAATAGCAAAGACACCATCAAATGGCTTGTCAATATGGAAATAAAGACACTAAATCAAACAGAAAATCTTCCATATGTAAGGGTAAAGGATGCCTAAAAGGCACTTTTATGGATATCGTAATTCAAAAGTAGAGCCACGAATTGACACTACAAATAATGAAATAGCACCATACTGAACTTTTATGTAGCAGGTTAGTCTCATACTGATGCCAGAATGATAGTGACCTTAAAGTAAGCACAATGAACCTTCCAAGAAAAAGGAAGCATAATGGACTAGGTAACTTGAAAAAATCAGCACTAAAAAATGGGAAGTGGTTAAAGCTATTTATCACAGCTGGGTTTTGTTAGAAAGATTTTAACTATAACTAACTAAGAAACAGAAATTATAACAGATTTAAATTCTGTTAAATTCAACAGCCATCCTAGAGAAGGGAATCTACCACTGGACACTTGTCAAGGTTAGCATACTAAAATGTCCAAAACTATACTAAACTTCAGAATCCATGTTGTGCCAGACACCATCCCATTACTTGTCATAACTTCATAATCAGGCTCTTCATTTTCAACACTAGGATCATCTAAAGATAATGACTCCAACAAAAAATAATTAGACTACATCTACTACCATGCTTGACTAGAACTAGTTGCAAAGTTTGATTAAGGAGCATAACCAGAATGTGAATGGCTGAATGAACAAACATGCACTCTCATTCCATATTGCTGGTCTTTAATATTTCTGTTTGGTCGTTTTAGTATATTTACCCCTGAAAGAGATTATAAGTTACCAGTTTTACAAAGTGCAATAAAAGATAGTCAACTTAGGCGAATTTGAAAGATTAACATGAACACAGTGCAGGAAATGATGTTCCCTTGACATGTTGAACTACTCAGAGAGCAATAAGTATTTGGAATGAAAGGGGTGTATAACAAAGTGCAGCAGTAGCTATTACTGACTCAAGATAGCATTATCCTAAACCAGAGGTCCCGAAAATTGCAATTAGTGAGTTGTACATACGAAATAGTTAACAAAAATGCAAGACAGAACCTTAGAGAGAGCCAACTCATAAACTTTATCTGGACATCATTTCCCATTTCGAGGGTTCATTAAAACGGAAAAATCAAGAAAGCTAATGTGCAATAAAGAAGGAAGGCCAATTACCTTTCCAGCTAAAAAGCCAGCTTTGCAAAAAGACCGGTTTCAAGACAAACATTGATATAACCTCAAGATAAGCGACATCACAAGAATGTGAAACAGAGATGACTATCTATAGACAACAGTAGAATCAAGTATGTAATCCTACCAACAATTGTGCACTTCATCCATGGACCATATCAGTATCATAGATACTTGCCTGCTTAGTGTTACTTCTTACTAAAAACTAGAAAATGGCAAGCAAATAGTGAACAAGAAATATTCTTAGTACTTATTAGCCTAACATTGAAACATATTGATAAGCAGGCACCAGAGAAAGAAAATAGAAAACCTTCATATGTTTCTCTAAGACGTCATTTTGTTTTAACTTCTAAGTAGTCAACAACGGACCAAGAAAGCTTCCACCAATCTTGTCTTCTACGATGCCTCAAAAATGTTAACAAATGAAATGGTCTTTGTTCGTAACATCAACTGATTCTAAGAAGCATTGTCTTAATACCAACTCACTTAAAAAGTGAAAGAAGCATGGTAAGTTGTTAAAAATGAAAGCCTCACCAGTTATATAAAAACATTTAGACAAATGTATGATACCAAACCCTGATACACCATCTGGAAGATTCTGGCCACAAAAATAATCATAAGTTGTAGCTAATATAAATCAAACTGTAATCATAAGTTGCAGCTAATATAAATCAAACTACCATTTTCCTAACACCAACCCATGATAAACACACGTAGCAATGCAATTCAAGATTTTAATGATGCAAACAAGGAAGCTGTTCTTAAACTCCCGACAACTCCTAAAGGTCGTTAATAGCAAGAATGGACATCATTTGCAAAATAAACTAATTTTGACTAGCTATCTTAACATTTTAGCTCACGAGAAAAACTAAAAACTATGGTGGAACTATTACAATCATTCATAGCCAACACAGGTTAAACTAAACACATGCTCTTAACAATGTAATAATTTTCTGTTTAAAAGACATTCAGGCAATCAGTAGCAACTGGAAGACACCTGAAACTGATTTGCCAGATAAAATGATCATGAGGTGCAGCTGCATTAATTTAAACTATCTTTCTCCTAGCAACGAATATCATATACATATACCTACTTCTGATCACTTCGATCTCGTAAAGATTAACATAGACTAGAACTTCGTAAGACAAACTCATATTGAAACAAAAACAATAAAACTAACTCGATAGTTACAAGCACAGCTAAACACCTACTGATATTAAAAGCCTACTTTTTTAAAATAACATCTAGGCAATCAATAAAGTAGACAACCCAAACACCTAATATCTAAACGATTCTTGGATATAAGATGATCATAAGATGCAAACTGATTTAATTAGCATATTATTCTCCTCCATACCAAATGGCAAAAGCAAACAAAAAAATATATATTCCAAATTACCAGCTTAACCATTGTAATTTAGATGTTTTGCATACAATACATGTATATACCTGCTGTTGATGACGCCAATCTCATGGAGAGCAACGCAATGCACCACCTCCTTCCCCTTTTGAAGCTCTCCATCCGGACACTGAACAAACTTTGTTTGTGGGTCCATCGCATCATAATCCCTCGATCTCGAAAAGGATCTCCCAAGCTTTGTTATCTTCCTGCTAGCCTTGTCGATCGCCACCACATCACCGCCCTGCACCTTTTGTTTCCCCAATGCACCTAAAGTGGAAGCATACCGTAAATGAATAAATCTAGAAACCTTAGAAGGATGGTATCAATCTCTTCTTTTTTACACACTACATACCATGTTATCATGTAAATGTGTTTTAACAATACTACATGAGATTGAATGGTTGCATGGAAATGGAAACACTATATTTTTCTTTTCCAGTATTTTCCATGCCTTTGGAAGCAAAACAGTCTTGGCGCTGTTATGATGTTTCAATACGAGATTATTTGCACCACATTGGTAACTGAGAGATTCCTTCATAGAGCCTGTATGGTTTTAAATTTTTATATCACTACACAGCTACCCAACATTTTTTCCCGCAAGTCCCTACAATACATATTTACTAAACAACGAAGAAAATTGACCTTCTAGTTCCAAAAAATTATTTTAAACTCCTATCCTGTACCGTATTCTTGTAAATGTCTTATTTAATTCCCGGATTTCACATGCGGCCAGCTTAACATCCAACTTTTAATATTAAACAGCAACTTAAATGTTTGATTAGTAAGTTCTTTAAAATTAGATCACGGGACTACAAGTGTACAATAACGAAGTAAAAAAGAATAACCATGAAAACCAAAGATTAAGAGAAACTTGGAGCAGACATGCATGCAGTTCTCAGAAAAAGAAAAGAAGTGTTTTTTAATAGAGTTCACACTTTGATTACTGCATAGATGATAGAACAAATGATACCCAAATGGACAAGTATAAGCATCGTTCAATCAACCACAAGTGACACGAAGGTTTGCAAAGTACCTAATTTTTTTTCCCAATCTCAACCCTCAAGTCCAGAAACAAATTCTGAAACTTAGAAATATTTTTGCAAAATGGCAGCTTTGGTAGCTGGGAGATTTCTTTTTTCGCCCCTGTATGGTTTCTATAAAAATATCTCTACAGTATTTTTTTTAAATGACAGTTTATTAACTCGGAGGATCCTACTTTTGCCCCTGTATGGTTTCTATAAAATTCTCCCAACAGAGAACATAAATATGCTAAAGAATGAGAAAAATTGACCTTTTAGTTTCAAAAAATTGTTTAAAACTCCTATCCATATCGTACTCTTGTTGTAACTGTCTTATTTAGTTCCTGGATATTCACAAGTGGCCAGCTAAGATCCAACTTTTGATCTCCCGCAGCAATTTAATGTTTGATCAGTAATTACGTAAAAATAATATTAATAGAGTATATATGTACAATAATGAAGTAAAAGAAGAAAAAAAACCATGAGAACCAAAAAAAAAAGAGTAGCTTTGAGCAGACATGCGAGTTGTCAGACAGAAAAGCAAAGCAGTTAACGGGGTTCATTGACACTCTGATACTACTTGGACCAAAGGATACAGAAACTAATCTGAAAGTTGGAATTTTTTTTAGCAAAATGGCAGCTCTTGCTGATTTCCTCTTTTCTTTAAATGAGTTCACCAATCTAAACTTGATCACTACAATATTACAAATGTTAAGACACTCAACAAAGATAAACATCGGTCACTATATTAATTAAAAGAAACTAAACACTGAAACCCACAATGAAAAACCCACATACAGAAAATAAGATAACTTTCGTACAAGTTCCCCAACCCAAACAATGTCAAATACTACGACACTAAACTGAACAAGATAAACCACAGCGACTAATTCATGTAAACCCAGAAAAACGGAAAACTTTTGCAGACATGCGAGTTTTATTACTCAGCAGATTAAGTGTCACATTTGATCACTACATGATAATATAATATCAACGGATACTCAATTTGACAAGTATAAGCACTATTTACTACTCCGTATATCAAAACCACAAGTGACTGAGAGGTTAGCAAACTAAAAATTCTTTTCCCCAAAAACTAATCAAAAGACATTCTTATATCATAAGAGTAAAATTTTGCTAATCAAGTTTGCAAAACAGCACTTGTTGTCAATTTCCCCAATTCCTTTTCACCGAATTCACCAACCCAAACTTGACTACTAAAATATATCAATTGTTATGACCCTCAACTTAGCAAAAATATACCTCTGTCACTAAATCAATTCAACGTGACTGAAATGTTGGGACATTACCTTGATCTTTTTCCCATAACTAAACCCAAAAACTACAGAAAACAAAAACTGCATAAGAGTTTCCCGTCTCAAGCGAGAACAACTCTGAATTCTAACCCCAAGTGACCGAAAGATTTAGTAATAAACAACTATAAAATTTAAACTAGGAATCTCTTTTTTGCTTATTAAGTTTGCAAAATGGCACTTTTTTCTAATTTCCCCTATTTTTATAACACCGTTCACCAATTTGAACTTGATTACTACAATATGTCAGATGTTTGACAAAATTAACCTTAATCACTGATCCAATCACACGCAAAATGTTGGGGGCATTTACATAATTTTCCCACAAACCAAACCCTAAAATCGACTATAAAGCCCCAATTAGCCAACACAAAAGAAACCTAGAGATTGGGATATTAACTTCTATCCCCAAAACAAATGGAGAAGCCTATAATAAAAAATCCAATTATTTTAAAAAAAACAGAACAAAAAAACAACCTGCATAAGCACCTCGGTCTTCGACATCTCATTGATCCAATTTGAAGTTGATTACTGCAATATATTAGATGTTTGACACGATTAACCTTAGTCACTGATCCAATCACACGCAAAATGTTCAGGGTATTTACATAATTGCCCCACAAACCAAACCCTAAAATCCACCATAAAAACCCAATTAACCAAACACACAAAAAAAACCTAGAGATTGGGATATTAACTTATGTCCCCAAAACAAATGGAGAAACCTACAATAAAAAACCCAATTATTTAAAAAAAAAAACAGAAAACAAAAAAACAACCTTCATACCTCGGTCTTCGACATCTCAGGCGAAAAAATCTCACACCATTGCACATTTTGCTAGTTTTCCTAGTCACTACAACAATCACATATAACTAAAACATTGGGGTCCTTTAACTTTTATTTCCCCCTAAAGTTGAAACAATAAAATGACAGAACATAATAAAAAGCAAAAGCGACTCGGTCTTTCACAAAAAAAAAAAAAAAAAAACATCAAGAGACGACCTATAAATAATAAGAAATGCCATTATACAATTTTCTCCAAATTCCTTAGTCACCAAATCAATATCGACTACAATCTCGGATATTTAACCAAGAATTAAATTTAAAAAAAAACAGAAAACAGAAAGGGCCTCGGCTTTTGACAAAAAAATTGAAAAATACAAAATTTCCAATCAAAATTTATCAAGGGACAACCTATTAGTACAAAACAATATAAAAAATGCCATGATACTCAACTGTTCAATACTTCTAAATTATACATTTTTCCAATTTCCCTAGTCAGCATATCAAATCACAAATGACTAAAATGTCGGATATTTCCCCTAAAATAACATCTAAAAGCACAAATGAAAAGAAATAACCAGTATAAGAGTCTCAAACGAAAACAGCTCAAAATTCTCTTCTAATTCACCTATTAACTAAGCCTTAAAACTCAAAAAATAGAACTAAAACAATAGCACTGTTCACACATGACTAAAATATTTGGGGCATTAACTTCTATTTCCCCCTAAAACAAAACAAAAAATAAAAGCTAAAGTAATCTCCAAAACCTGCATAAGAGCCTCGGTTTTCGTCATCTAAAGCAAAAACAGCTCAAAATGTTGTTCCAAGCTAACCTATTTTCCCCTTAAAAAAACAGAACTTAAACCTTAAAACCCATTATAAAAAACACAAAAACAAAAAAAAGACCTGCATAAGAGTCGCGGTCTTAATTAGGGAAAAAACAGAACCTAAGCCTTAAAACCTATTATTAAAAAAAAAAACAGACCTCATCAATAATTTTGTTCTAATTCACTTATATTTCCCCCTAAATGAATAAACATAGAACCAAATTAAAAAAAACGGAAAACAGAAGAAAAAAAACCTGCTAAAAATAGTGTTCTAACTTCTAATTTACCTATTTACTGAAACAACAGTACATGACTAAAGTGTTAAGGGCATTAAACAATTTCTCCCCGTAGAAACCAAAAGGAAAAAAAAAACTCATGTTTTCATTAAAACCTGAATAAGAGCCACTGATTTACTCATCTCAAGGGAAAACAGCTCGGAGATGAGTGGAACAGAACCTAAGCACTAAAACACAATATTAAAAAATAAACAAATAAACAAATTAAAAAAAAAAACTGCAAAAGAGCCTCGGTTTTCACCTAAATTAAAAATAACAGAACCTAAGGACTAAAACCCATTATCAAAAAACACAAAAACAAATAACAGAAAAAAGAATTGTTACTCATCTCTAACGAAAACAGCTCGGACCCCGCCATACAAGCAAACGGAGTCTCCTCATCCAAGCTCTTAGCCATCCTCATCGCTACCGCGGTCTTTCCCGTCCCGGGCTGGCCCACTAACAAAACAGCCCGGACCGCTATCTTCCCGTCCCTTATCATCTGGGCTATTACTCCTGCGGCCTTACGGACCTTGGCCTGGCCCACCATGCCTTCCGAAGTGGATCTGGGCTGGAGAGATGAGTCCAGCCCAGTCCGCGGATGTTGTAGGGTAGAGAGAGTGGGAGAGAGAGGGGTTTAGGGTTTAATCACAAATTGACCCTACAAGTTTCAAGGAACTGCAAACCACACCCCAAAAATCCAAAAAGTGACACATTCGGTCCAAAAAATCCAATTTAAAGCAGTCTTTTTTTTTTCTCGTTGCTTTTTAAAAGAAGCTTTTTGACCCAAAAAAACTGATACCAAACAGGCCCTTAAATGTTGGGTAAATTAACTTCTAATTTCCCGTAGAACAAAGAAAATAACAAAAAAAACACCAAGAATGTTGTTCCAAATTGAGCTTTATTCACTAAAACAATAAAACATAACCATAAACCCATTATAAAAATCCATTACTATAACAAAAAACCAAAAAGGCAGAAAACAAAAATTAACCTGCATAATTAAATCTAATTAGCGTTTAATTAAAAAATCACAAAGTGACCCAACAAGTTTCAAATAATTACAAAAAGCACACCCCAAAATCCAAAAAGTGAAACATTCAGTCCAAAAAACCAAACCTGCATAAGCGCCTCAGTCTTACTCATCTCTAACGAAAACAGCTCGGACCCGGCCATACAAGCAAACGGAATCTCCTCACCCAAGCTCTTAGCCATCCCCATCGCTATCGCAGTCTTTCCCGTGCCGGGTTGGCCTGCTAAAAGCACAGCCCGGCCCGCTATCTTCCCGTCCCGTATCATCTGGACTATCACTCCAGCAGCCTTACGGGCCTTGGCCTGGCCCACCATACCTTCTGAGATGGATCTCGGCTGGAGAGACGAGTCGAGGCCCAGTCCACGGATATGTGAGTGGGTCCCGATTCGTTCTATTCGGGTCAGGTCTTTGGTTTCCGAGAGCTTTAGTTCCGTCATTGTTTTTGGGTGGGTAGAGAGAGAGAGGGGTTTAGGGTTTTTAGAAAGGGAGAGAAAGAGCTCAAACTTCAGCTTACGCTTGGTTAGTATGTCATAATTACGGTTTTATCATTCTAAAATTAGCAAATTGAGCATATTTTGATGGTTAGGTCGTCCGATCCTTAAAAGCTATCCCGATCCGATTAGTTTCTATTAGTTTTGGAAGTAAAACCGATCCTGACTCGACAAAAGTCGGGACTTGAATTTTTGAGATCCCGTAGGGTCGGGATATGTTTATCTCGAATCTCCCTACATATTTTTTTATTTCACGACGACGTCATTTTTTATTAACAATTTTCATTTGAAAAGTCTAAACATGTTACTAACACGAAACATAATCATAATTTAAAAATAACATTCATAATAAATGAAAAAATAAATTAAGATGTAGTAAAAAAAATTGCGTAAAACTATAAATAATGGAGTAGATAAAAAAATTGATACGTTTTTTTATCATATTCTTTTATTATTTAGTTTTATTCACACAAGCAACAATTATCATACTAAATGAGATACATTATCATTATAATTTTTATAATCGAAAAATAATAATCATTTATCTTTCTTGAAAATAACAATATAATTTTTTAATTTAAGTATATTTTTTTATTTTAATAGTTTCATATATTTAAAACTATAAATCTATATTATACTTATATAATTATAACTAATATATAAAATAAAAAGGATTGTAGGTCATATGGTAGAGTGGTTATATTCCATGCTAGATGTACAAGGTTCGATTCTCATCAGTTGCATTTGAAATAAATTAATTTAAAAAATTCAAAATTGTCACCCGATCCCGATCCCGAAGTTTGTCTGGTCGGGACGAAACCCGACATTTTCTGGTCGGGACTATCGGGTCGGGATTTCGGTATTTTTCTCCGGGCCTATGTTTATGTAAAACTTTGAAACTTCATAACTTTTGACTCAAATGTCCGATTGAGATAAAAAAAAATTGACTCTCGTTATTCTTTCATATATGAACATCTTAATTTGAAATTTTAAATTAAAACCCTAGAAACCGCACAATAAAAACCAATCTTAATTAACGTTACACATATCCGAATTCAGTTTTCACTATGTAGAAATATAGGGTATTATATGTTTTATAAAAACCCTCTATCAATTTTTGAATATATGACATCATTATGTCCTTAACAATTTTATATATATTTGTTAAGTTAGTTAATTTCTAAGAATGTTGTTAAGTTAGTTAATTATATATATATATATATATTTAACAGTCAAACCATGATTTTTTTTTACGAACCCCGTAAGTTAGACTTACGATTTGACCGAAAGTCAAACCGTAAATTTGACTTACGGTTCGTAAAAAAAATTACAGTTTGGACGTGAAATAACATAAAATGCAGTTGGAAAATCTTGACTCATATATATACATAAGTTTTTAGGGTAGCTTCACATGTTTTAGTGTTTTAAAAACAGAGCCTAAGCTCTTAAAATCCATTATTAAAAACAAAAAACTGAAATAAGCAAAACCTAAGCACTAAAAACCATTATTAAACAAACAAACAAAAAAACCAAAAAAGCTTAAAAACTAAGGAAAGAAACTATTGGCAAACACGACTATAATGCTGGCGGCATTAATCTAAAAATTGTTAGAAAATCACAAGTTGGTATTTTACTCTGTATATTACTTACACATATACCATATGGGTAAATCTTCGGTGTAAAAAGCATTTATCATTTGGTACATAGCGTATGTAGAAGTAGTACTAGTGAAGAAACCCGCTATACGTGCGAAGTTGGACACGCAGGTCGGATCGGTTGTGTAGACGCGTCAAACATGATTATATAGTTGTTCTTTTTTACTGTTTGGTTCAAGTGAGTACCCTAGTATACCATGCTCATCACGAGTGTTCGAATCCCGGCGTCTATAAAATGTGTTATCTCGAAAGCGAGGGTTACTAATTTTTAAAAACATTTCATAATAAAGTTTTTTTTTATGTTGAATATCATTTTATTCTTTTGAACATTATACAAATACGTGATACTTAAAAAGGTAAATCATAAATTCGAATTACAAACCGTAATTCGGATTTACGGTTTATGCATGAAAACATATATTTTGCAGTATGAAAAATACCAAAAGGAGGCTTAGATTCCATTCTAAAAGAGAGTCCTCCGACTTTTATGCTTTCATATTTAATCAAAATAATCCAACCGACAAAATAAGAAAATGATTTCACACTAGCTTTAAAGAAACTTATTTTTTCTTTTACCTATTATTTGCCAATTTATTTCAGTGCAGCTTTAATAAAAGCAATTTAATAAATTTGGAGAAGAGCGTAAAATCACAAACAACAGCACAAGGGTTGCCTAATATTTTGTAGGGTTTTATTGGTTTGAATATTCTAATATTATATTTTTTATTTAACGTAACATACACAAGAGTTCTTCAATATTTTCGTAGGGTTTTATTGGTTATGATACTTTAATATTTTTATTTAACAGTAGGTTTCGTAATATTTTTTGTAGGGTTTTATTGTTGAGATATTTTTATTAATGGATATAGATATAATGTATTTTTTGGTTTATAGTTTCTTTTTATGTGAGCCATCAGATTATAATGCATAGGATCCAATGGTAACTAATAAAGGCGTGTGACCGACTACTCCGAAAAATATTGCCTCTCCAACTTTCCATGTAACACCAGCCCTAAACACCTCTCTTTCTCTCTCTATCCCTCTCTCTATATAAACACAGTGTTTCTTCTTTTTAATAAACAGAAGACAAACAACCCTAAAATCAACTCTCTCTCTCTCTATATATATCTATCTATCTCTCTATAACTATCTTCACTCTCCGAGATGCCTACGCCGGTAGCAGAAATCTCCCCCGCTAATTTTTCCGGAGATTCGCTCTCACCTGGCTTTTCTGATGGGTAATTATTTACTCTTATTCATTCCAACTAATATTATACTAATATATATTAATGGTTTTGTCGGGTTTTGAAGAGCCCGACCCAATTGACATCCTTAAATGTATTGATCGGTTAAGGGTCATAAGAAATTAGATTTCTGATGTTAGTAAGGTTGCAAAATTTATTTTCTCTAAATGGGTTTTGTAGTTTATTTGTGTCGATATTTAATTGTTAGACTTTGAGCAGTTTTGAAGGCACTTAGTACATTTTGTTGATGATTTAACAGTGCAATGAAGAAATTATTCATATAAATTAACTTTTAGTTCGTTAGTGTTTATAAGAAATGTAACTGTGATGATTAGAATGAAAATGGTACTTTGTTATCATGCTACATATAATTTGTTTAATGTGTGCTGTAGTTTGTCTGTTTTGATCTTCTTCTTTTTTGCCTTCCGTACCATGTCTAAAGTACTTAGCACGGTAATTAATGATTAAACATAGGTATAGTTTCGATGCAAAAAGTTATTTTGTGCAACTATTGATTAGTTAGGATCATGAAAAATAAGATTTTGTTTGAGTTTGAGAAAAGCATATTGCGGGTATGCTTAGTTGTAATGCTACTTTGGGTGTGCTCTGCTCATGAGTAATAAACACACCACGGTTTGAGTTCTAGACAACCGCATTAGATGGGGATTATGCGAAGGTAAAATGTAGTTTTGGTATTAAATTGGAATGTAATCGGCATTACAACACTAGTCTCTAAACAGTGCAAACAGATTTATGGTGTATAATTACCCTCACCACTAAAAGTTGGAGAAACAACATCTTACCAAACCATAGTACCAAAGACTGCCTCTGAAACACCGCAAAATTAGAAAGTACGTTATTTCTAATAGTTCTTTCAACATCGCATGTTTGTATTTTAAAAATATTCCGTCTCTGTAAATTGTATATTTTTATATGATTGGACACCTTACTTAAGTTCAAGTAGACTGTTGTATACTGTTATGAGATGGTTTGCAATATTGCGGCTTCACGTTACCTACGTTTTAAGGTGACCTGTTACATTTATAAGTTCCGGACCTGGTCAGGTTTGTTTTTAAATAGGCGGTATAACTTTGTACATCTGATATCGATTTTGTTGTTGCTGTCGACTAATGAATATAAATGTATCCACATCTAGATTTAAGTTGCTCGGACCAAATGAGCTGGCAAGATATCTTGGTGGTATAGCAACTATTCCGAACTTTTATCAGCGAGATCGATGTGAGTCGATCCAGGTATGCGTAATGGGTATTTTATTATCTTTTTAACTACTTGCATGTTTACATTATCTTGATATTGGAATATTTCGTCTTACAGACCGATGCGTTGCTAAATTATGCCTCTGCACTGGCAGTAGGTGCCGAGTTTGAAAAGGCGTGTAAATTCTTTGATGAGTTTCTCTTGAAGCGTTGCTTCCTCGTTGGCCATCAATTATCTATAGCAGACGTAGCAGTCTGGTCAGGGCTTACAGGTAACTCTTTTGATGTTATTTACTAATATTTCTGACATGATGAAGAGCTACTGTAGGTTAATACGAATTTAGTGTTGAAATTATCTTCCTCTTTTAAGTTAGTTCTTATTTACTTCAATTATCAATCCTTAAAGAGTACAGCAATCCTTTTTTTTTTTAATTCTTAAAGTTTTGGCTACCGTTTTATTTCTACCTGTTTATTTTCTTGCTTTCATACGTGCGCTTATCCAAGAAACATAATTACCTTAATTTTCTAGTGCTCGAATTGGGAAGTGTATATTTGGCTAAAATTGTAATGTTTAGTTTTTTTCGCTTAGATGTATACTATTTGTCGTAAACAATGCTTGAGATTCCTCTAATAATGCAGGAAATGGTGTGAGATGGGAAAGCTTGAGAAAGTCTACTAAGAAATACCCAAACCTAGTGCGATGGTTTAATTCTATATCCACAGAGTATGATGCCATCCTAAGCGAAATCGCATCAACTTATATTGGGAAAAAAGGATCTAAGGGAAAAGAGCATGCAGATAAAGAAATTGATCTACCTGATGCTGTAAATGGAAAAGTGAAATTACGTTTTGCACCCGAGCCCAATGGTTTCCTTCACATAGGTCATACTAAAGCTGCTCTGTTAAATCAGAAGTTGGCTGATAGGTACAATGGTGAGATGATTGTACGCATTGACGATACCAATCCAGCTAAAGAGAGCAATGAGTTCATAGAGAATCTTCTTAAAGATACACGAACTTGACTTCTGCTAATCTGGATTAGCATTTGTTTCTTAGAGAAAGCAATCTATATACGATGATTTCTATATTATACTGAGTTCTTGTGGAGCAGATTAGTTATATTTTTTAAAAAAAATCGTTTTAATAATGTATGTTTTATAGTTAATTGTGTCTGTTATTTGTCTCAGGTTTTTCGGTCAATAGTCGTGTTTTTCTATTTAAGCTAAGCTTAAAATAAGTCGTTTCTTAAAAAGTTCTTAATTGTGACGTTCAGAACATTATAAATAAGGTATTCTGTACTCAAAAGTTTCTGATTTGGTCTGGTAATATAATTGAGAGTTTGGTGCTCTTTGCTATTTGAGTTTGGTACTCAAGATCCCCTTATTTGGTGGAGCGTTATACTCTGTTTTTCTATCAATTTCTTGATTTTATTGAAACCCTTGTATCAGATTTTTATTAGGGTTTGGTATACTACATCTTCTTTTAGATCATGAATGTATTTTTGGGAGTAAACGCTGGATTTTTGTCCTTTTTCATAAGCACTTCTCCTATGTTCTTGTTTTAGAGCATGAATGTATTTTTGGGAGTAAGCGCTGGATTTTTACCTTCTTTTCTATAAGCACTTCACACTCCATGTGATTAAGTATTTAAGTTTGTGTCAAATTATGTAAGTGGACTGTTGAGAATATCACCGTGGTACGTAATTGTTCAATGATCTTACACGCATTAGTGCTGTATATATAAAACATGCAATTTTTCCGTGGAAGTTATTATATCATTGAACTAATTTTGACAAATAGCATCTCAGCTTGTATCTTGTAAGTTTTGCACACTGGTCATTCATTCTACGGTTCTACCTGATGAATTGATGCTTGCTTCAACTTTGTATTTCCATAAAGATTATAGATATCTAAAATATGTACTATGTTGTATTGTATGTATGTTTATCATCCATTGTTCATTCTCCAATGAGCTGGATATTGTACTCGTTTTTTTTTGTTATAAATTTAAACTGTTTATTGGTTGCAGTTGGATGAGGACGAGGACTTTGTGGATGTTGTTAACCTCGTCACAAAAAAGGAAACTGCAGCATTAGGGGATTGGAACATGAGAAATTTGAAAAGAGGAGATGTATTGCAGCTTGAGAGAAAAGGCTATTTTAGGTGTGATGTTCCGTTCATTAGATCATCAAAGCGTATAATTCTATTTGCCATTCCAGATGGCCGCAAGCACCCATTGAAGTAAGACTTTTTGGATAGACGGCATTTTTAAATTTTCAGTTTTGAGATTGGTTTATTTATGACATGTATGCACTACTAGTTCTTGAGATGTTCAAACATTTATGATGCTTGTTTTTCGTTTTGATATAAATCTCTGAGTACGTACTTTGTCTCTCTGCCAACTTGTTTACTTAAAAAGCTACAAAAATTAAAGCATCTAGGGAAGTAATATCCTCTTTAGACTAAAATACTTATTATGTAGGTAGATGTATGTGTTTTTAGTAGAAATATTATAAATTATAATGTTTTGAAAATACATGATTAAATTTATACAAATTATAAATAATATTAATAAAAATGAGAAGTGAAACTGGATTTTATGCAACTAAATTAATTAGGTAGTGAATATTATAATAGCTGTGTGCATAATTTTGATAGTGTCCTACCTAAATTTTTAAAATCAAAATTTCCCCCTATTCTTCTCTATAAAACTCTGTAATCTGTGAAAGTTTCCATTTTAAAACCCTAGCTGTAATCTCTCTCTATATATATAAAATAAAATGTTTACATTGGGATTGAAATATAAGGCAATCGAGGATGTAGATGTACTGGCCGGACGCGATCCTGTAATCTCTCTCCCTCCCTATATATATATACTAGTAATCGTAGCCCACGCTCGTAGCCCACTCGTTGTATGTGACACGTAGTTGCATAAATATGATCCGGCACAAATAAATTTAACATTTTCAAAAAGTTTGCAAAAATAATGGAACGAATATTGTAAAAATATAATGCTTTATTGTTATAGTAATACAAAATTACATGTATGATGATTTGTTTGGGAGATAAATTGATATGTGTGAAAAAAGAGAATATATATTTACTTATTTATTTAAATTGCATTAACTTATTTGAGTAAATTAGAATAGGGACATTTTTGAAACAAATGGGTAAAATTGGGCAGCCTCAAGCTTTATTGGGTTCTTTTATATTAATAGTATGATATGATATATATATATATTTTTAAATTATTTGTAGATGTAGACCTACCTTTTATTGGATATTTAATACTATCCGAAGAGTCTGCTAAACATAAATAAGCAATTAATCATTTAGTCTTTATTGATTGATGGGATTATATTTTCTCTTCCTGTTCTTTTATGGCTTGTTTTGATTTGAGACTTTTAAGCTGTGTTTTTGGGTTTTTTTTTATTGAGACTGTTAAGCTCTGTGTTTTTTTATTTGCTTATATATACGGAAAATTGCATCTATAACACGTAATAATACGTAAGAGTGATGGTAGACAAATCTAGTCATGTTTGTTAATTTATTTTTTCGTTATAGAGTTTTGATAAAAGTTTTGCTCTATGTTTTCATTATAACAAATTTTTCTCTATGTTTTCGTTATAGAGTTTTTGATACTTTTCTTTTGAAGATGAAATCGAAATTTGTGTTGTAGATGGCGACGCATTATGAGGTGGAGTTTACTGTAAATTCCAGGCCCCGTAGTATAGAATATATTGTTAGTTTGTTAAATAGTCGCTTGGCTTCGAGGTCACTCTTATATGGCGATATTATATCATTATGACCGAGGATTTTACCATCGCCATATAAGAGTGACCTCGAAGCCAAGCGACTATTTAACAAACTAACAATATTTTATTTTATATATATATATAGAGAGAGATTACCGCTAGGGTTTTAAAATGGAAACTTTCACAGATTACAGAGTTTATATAGAAGAATAGGGGGAAAATTTGATTTTAAAAATTTAGGTAGGACACTATCAAAATTATGCACACAGCTATTATAATATTCACTACCTAATTAATTTAGTTGCATAAAATCCAGTTTCACTTCTCATTTTTATTAATATTATTTATAATTTGTATAAATTTAATCATGTATTTTCAAAACATTATAATTTATAATATTTCTAATAAAAACACATACATCTACCTACATAATAAGTATTTTAGTTTAAAGAGGATATTACTTCACTAGATTTTCTTTGATTTTTTTTTTAAAATAAAAATATTATAATTTTTTTTTTACACTTTCTCTAAAACGAAACTAAAGTATTCATGAAATGAAACTAAACTTTTACATTTATGACATTCGATCAAAAATTATTTGAGATTACATCACTATTTGAATATATTCATAAAAAAAGGCAAGAAAATTATTTTTTTTCAAAAAAATATTTTTTTTTGTAAATAGAATATATTTGTTAAATATTTATAATTTCTTCTTATACACATACATCATCTAGAATTTATATTATTTGCAATAATATGTATACATGCATTATATTATATATATTTATACATACATTAATATAACATATATATATATATATGTGTGTGTGTGTATTATATACATATATATGTGATATAATTATATAATTTTGAATTTATACTAAAAATGAGACATTTTAAAAAATTAAAGGTTAAATTTATACAGGTTACAAAGAATAGAACCAAAATTAAAACTGAAACTAACTTACATCCAATTAAATTATACGTCAATTGTCAATTGTTAACTTTGTTATACTGGTACCAAATTGTTAACAACAGGTAAGTACAATACACTAAGGCTCTGTTTGTTTTGTTGTAAAATGGGTTTAAACAAATATTTACGGATAAAATAAATTTTTCTGATGATTGGTTTACCGTAAAAAAAAAAATTCTGAAAACTTTTTTCACATATCCAGTAAAATTAGTGAAAACGGTTATATCGCAAATAAAGTCGTAAACGGTTTAAGGAGACTCTTTCTATACTATTTCTAATACTAGTATTGTAACTATTATTAATTATAGGTTATTTTTTCAAAACTATTTAATATTTAGTCCAATTCCATATAATTAACCAATACAAAATGTAACAAATAGGAAAATATAAAAAAAAAATGGAAAAAATATTAAGAAAAAATATAAAATGGAAAATATAAAATATCCCAAAAATGTAAAAAACCCGAGAAATTTTGAAAAAGTTAAAAAAAAACTCAATAATATATTATATACTTCTAATTTTATGAGTTTATAGGGTGAAAATGATAAGTTATTACAAGTGACGTATATGGAAAAAAAATGCATTTAGCTAAAGTTTCATATACATGCTACGATTTTTACAAATTATTTGTTTAAAAAAATTGTAATTTTTTTTTGATTTTTTATAAAATTTTAGGTAGAAAAATTTTTATACACCAACCGCTCGTAAATGAAAGTCAAACAAAAATTTTCAATGTAAAACTTTGCCATGAAAATATTTTTCCGATTTAAAACTTTTACTATGAAACAAACGGAGTCTAGGTGTATTTTTTTGGCAGAAGAATATTGTAAACGGGTTCACATTTTATAAGAGCAACCGCATCATCAACATCATCAACTATTTTCTTAAACATAACACATTTTATATCTTTTAATGAACTGTTTACATTTATACAAAATTCCAGATTTTCTATTAATTTTCTTATAATAACCCTGCATTTTATTTATTTATTTGTTTATTATAATTTAATAATCATAACAATATTACAACCACAAAAATATGGACTCCGTCATAATTTATTACTATTATATTCATATAGAAAATCATATATATTATTCATAATAAATTTATATGGTTATTGATGTATGTCAATTTTTTTATCATAATTCAAAAATTATAAAAAAAAATATGTTTTAATATACTAGACGATGATAAGGTTGGAAGTATACTATTGTTTTTACCGACATGTGGATTAATAGTTACTCGCCATGTGTATTAAAAAACACATTCACAAAGTACTGAACTACCTCCTTTCTTTTTTCGGTTCGCATTTAATACTGGTGCTGTAATTGTACTGTTACAACTGGAGCACACATATGTTACCACCTGTCATTGGAGTTTTGTATTCAAAATACATGAACAGTGCTAAACAATAACCATTACTAGGACCGGATCCGGTCCGATTCGCTTTTGGTAAAATCGAAACCGAACATATTTTTCGGTTCGGTTTTTTTCTGTTTCGGTATTTTTATTTTTTTAGACCGAATCGGACCGGTTTTTTCGGTCCAGTTTAACACATGTTGATATTTTATTGGGCCATCTGTAACGGTACAATCAGGGCACCAATTTAACAGTATTAAATGTTTAACCCCTTTTTTTTCATCCACTCCTCTCATCTTAAGAGGAAGCACGGCGGGTTTCTCTTTTTATTTTCTCGTCTCGTCTCAAAATTTAAATTTTTTTATATTTTTTTTAATTTTTCATAACATTTCTACATTCACACAAAACAATAGTTTTTCTATGAATTTTTTTTTCTTTACTTCCAATTAATAAAGGTGAATAGTCTATATAAAATATGAAAATGACAATTTTTAATCTTAAATAATAAAATATGAGTCTCTTTGGTTTCTTATTCATGTGGCATATTGAAAATATCCATGGGTAAACTGCCACATCGGTGGTTTTTTTAAAAAAAAATTATAGATACTTATCAAACTATGAATTAAAAAAGAAAATGACTCGCCTGTAAGGCTTACTCTAAATCCTGATTCTCTCTTTGGTAAAATCATCCTCAATAATAATAGTAGATAATAAGGAATTATTGGGATTAAACGATAAAATATAAATGCAGAAAATATTTTTCTTGAAATGTAAGAAGGATTTAGTAGACGAGCAACACGAAAAGTCGCTCGTCTGTGGATCCATCTCCACAGTTGTCTGGCTGCTGCTGACTTAACAGCTATCGATTTATGCATTTAGTCATAAGCCTCACCCACTTATTATCTAGATGCGGCTTATTTTATTTCACCAAGTGCAAAACATTGTGTTATAAATGAAATCATAACGAAAATGAGACCAAAAAAAAGTATACTCTCAGATGAAAAAAAACTTTTGGAGTCGGCTACAAAACCTAATCTAAAGCGAAAAAACAAGTTCAATTTATAGACGGAAAAGTCCTATGCTGAGCTGGAAAAAAGGCTTTATTTTTAATTGGGCTGGGTCATTAGTTCTTTGATTTAAGTTGTAAGTAATGATAAGGCCCAGGCCCGTAGAAAAAAATGAACATTTTCCTAAAATTTATTTAGGTTTGAGAATATTAATCATAATTCATCTTTTACAAAAAAATTTAAATAGAGGTCATATATCGAAACTTTTTTAATTTTCAGTCACTCGGACCAATAAAAAATAGCTTAAAAGTTGTTTTCAAACTTAAAAAATAACTTATAATCTATACGGGAAATATATTAAAATGTAAAAAATAGTTTAAAAATTATTTTTAACATTAAAATAAGATATTATAATCTACACGAAAAGGATATCAAAGTGTGAAAAAATAACTTATTTTTTTTTTAATGTTTGTTTGAATTATTAAGTAAAAAAAGATAACAAAAATTTACGAAAATAATATTTTTTTTATCACTTGAAATTTGATCTATAATTAAACAAAAATACTATTGAAAGGTGACATCCCACCAATGAGCCCTTTAGGTTATAGGTTATTTTAATTAAATATAAAAAGGCTAGAAATATATATATATATATATATATATATATATATATATATATATATGTTACAACTCATTTGTCTAATCTCTTCCTCCAAAATCTTTCCACTCTCTCGATATTGTGTTTCTTTCTCTATGCTACATAAGTTGTCATATGGCGACGATGACGAAGAAAATCTCTTGCGACGTTTTCTTCCTTGTTCTTCAAAATTATTTGGAAATACAAGAAAAAATTAGTGTAAATCAAACATTAAAATTTTAAAAAATCATTTACAACAATATTATTTTCAAATATTATGATATTTGCATTGTAATATGTTATAAAAGCTCAAAAATATGTCAAAAGTTGTAGAAAGTTAAGATTTAAGTGAAAATAATCATGGGGTACGAAATGAAATAAAGAATAACGTGTAAAAGATGTGGACACATGAGAGTACGATTCTCTACCATTAATTATAACATATACTTATTTTATTTTTTTATTGAATTCTAATATTAATATAGCAAATTCCATAAGATTGATTCGATTTTTAGTATTATAAAAATAAAGAATTGATTAATAGTTTTTTTTGTTGGTAAGTGCAAATATATTTATATTTATATATATAACGGCTATAGATGTAGGTTACCTAAAGTAGTTAAAATTCTCCTACTTGCGGTACAATAAACTTATTTAATTATTTATTAGAATATATAAGGTTTGTTTGTTATTGTACCAAAATCAAGAACGAAAGATCATGAATTTGTATGTATGTACATAGTCATGAATCCAAGTCCATCAATAATTAGGCTTTTCTTTTCGCAAACTTTTAGTCCTATTAGGAATCTAACCTTAATTAGGAACGATTTGTTGTGTACTAATCTTATAAATACACAACGACCCTCATAGAAAATCATTCAGTTTCATCATTACCTTTTGTTTAGTTCGTAGAGATATATATATAGAGAGAGAAAAATAATTATAGATAAGAAAGAGATGGGATTCAGCAGCACCAAACCATCCCAGCCAAGCCTCTGCGCCAACGGTTGCCGTTTCTATGGCTCGGCTTTGACTAAGAACCTTTGCTCCAAGTGTTACCATGAAGATCAAAAAATCTCCATTATGTCTGCCTTTGAGAATCTCGAGATCAAGAACAAGCCAGAGATTGCAGCAGCACCACCTGATCAGGTTTACGTAAAAGATGCAAGCTAGAGGAAGGTCATGAAGGTAGCATATAGGTTTAACTGCCGTTTGCGAGTTCTTGTTTTGTGGGTCCCACAGGCACCCAGAGATGTACCGGTATTGTTCATGAGGTTATTTTGATGGGATTATTATTTTTCTTGTTCATGAAGTTATTTTCTAAGGGTTTTTGCTGATGTTAGAAGGATAAATTTTTGGAATGTGAACAAGTTTAGTTGTTGCTTCTCTTTAGTTATGATTACTTCTTTGTCGAATCTGTAGTTATTTACTTGAATACTGATTTGAGATCCGCTACAAAATAATGTTTGATTTAGTGAGAGTCAAAAGCTGTCGCAAGCCTGTCGCAAATTTAAAATGCTGTCACAAATCTGTCGCAAATTGACTAAACTGTCACAAAACCGTCACAAAAACCGTCGTTAATAAGCTCGTAACAAAAAATACCGTCACTAATCCCGTCGCTATTTGTGTATTTTTTTGTAGTGATCGTAACGTTGATCGAATATCTGGGTTAACTACGAAGTCTATGAAGGTTGTGATTAATTATTTATTTAGCGTGTAAGATTAGGGAGTAAAAAGAAGTAAAAAAATCCTCATTAACATTTTATTTCTTTAAGATTTAGACCAGCAACAGAACATATTTGAGAAAGAGATTATTTTCATTAAACTTATTTAAGTTTTAAGCTATTTCAGTTAAATATAAAGGGCTCAAGCATAATCGTTGCTATAGCGAAAGGATACCAAAACCAAAACAGTTTCATTCCGTCGGTACCAATTCTTAATCAGGTCTGTATAAAAGGCTACCGGTTTAAAACTCTCTCCATCGTTCCTGATGTGCTGTAAAATGCGGAGCCTTAGATAAAAATTAATTGGGAGGTAAAACTTAGTCACCTAGGTAATTAAACCGGACTAATCAAAATTAGACAGCATTAGGGGGTGATTAAGCACGACCAATTATGTATAAAATCCCACGTATACATTTTAGAATACTTTTGGTGTTTGGTTTGGAAATTCAGGATCAGGAATGTAAAGATGAAAAAGGGGTCAAATTAGTAACTAGTCCAAGTTTTCAAATATTAGACTTTATAGGACATCGTTTGCTAATTAGATTTGATCGATGGAGTATTTGTAACTAATTAGAATTCAAGTTAAAATTTTTAAGGGGATCATATCTCTACTATTTCATTCCACTTTTCCATACTTTTTCTCTCTAAAGAGGAGAGCCCAAACACTATCGCCACACAGGAGCTCCGGTCCGTTCACTTTCTCTAGCCCACCGCTGCAACTTGCAACCATTGTAGCTGTGCATGTCGGCATGTCGCCGACTTCCAATTTAGCTAATGAAGGTGCTACCCGACTGTCGACTCCCATCCATTTGCATTAAAATAATTGTGTTTGATTACAATTTACATCATTAGTTCCTGAAAAATTTCTTTCCCCAGGAAATCGTACATGCCTGCTGCTGGAAATGTAGCATATTTTGTTTAACATTCATTTGTTTGTTTTGAATGCATAGGAAATAAGTACACAAAACAAAAGGCTCCAAATACCAAAATGATATCCAATCCAACATTTGGATAAAGATTTAATCAGGGGTCTATTAACAAACAAGCTATAAAAGCCTAAACAGGAGGAAAAACAAAAGTATACATTATCACCATCTAGGTTTTAATTTTCTCTTTTTCTCCTTCTTCTTGTTAATATCCTCGGAGGGATTGACAAGTCCAAAGTCACGTTGTCTTTGCCTACTTTCGAACGAGAAATTGAGGGGAGATGACTCCCCTTGCTCCAACGGAATCTTCCTTCGTGTTTGGAAAATATCTATAGCCATCGACGAGTATAAAGCAATGACTCTTTGCTCCGACTCTAGGAATATCCTGTTGGAAAAACATGTGAAAACATGGATGTTTCCGAATGGTCACTGGACCAACTTCGAGTCATTATTTCGTGTAACAGTGCTAAGTTGTTTATACCGAACTCAACGTGGTTGAGTAGCCCGTGTGACGAGCTTCGTAACGGTATATCACATGACCTATTCGGAGAATGGGTGTGAATACAAAGTGGCTTCAAAGTTGGTGCCTCGAAAGCTCAAATCTGGAAAAACCGAAATGGTAAAGGAAAACCATTTAGTATAATCCCATATTGGAAGATTAAGAGTTAATTTTACAATATATATATCATACCAACCCATGTAGTTATTAAACTAACATGTTCACATACACCAAAGAGTATTAGTGTGTATTGGGCTTGGGATTTGGGATTTGGGGAATGTCTCGGGTCTCGGGTCTTGGGTCCAAACCCGAATAGAGAGTTTTGTATAAAATACAAAGCAAGTCCCTAGAGTTTCCAGCAATCAGAAACGCTCCAGCAATGAATGAGATTAAATGCTGCGGTTTCAGAATTGATTGAGCGGATTCTGGGGGTGTAACTGCCAGAATTAAATGCCAACATTTATGGCTGCGGTTTCATTAGAGCCTATAAAAGGCAGCCATCCCCCTCTCATTTGGACACACCTTCATACACACAACTCACAGCATAAGCATACACTTAGTGAGAGAGAACCGCACCACCAACAGCTCGACCTGTGGTTCGGTGTCGGTTTCCATACGAGCCACTCTGAGATAGAAGTTGTACCTTGGGAACAAAGTCCCGAAACCAGAAACCTTTAAAGGTGGTTCGGGAAATATTGTTTAAGGGAAACTGCTCAGCAGTTGCCTCTTCTTTTAATTTCTGTTATTTATTTTTCAGTCCTTTATTATTCTGTCCATCTAATTTCAGTACTGTTTCCCTTCTGTATTTTTCTTTCCAGTACCTTTAGTTTCTGTAATTTACATTTCAGTATTTCCTATTCTGTAATTTACTTTCCTGTACTTTAATTTTCAGTATTTACATAACAGTCCGGGCAGTTTATTTAATAACAGTCCGGGCAGTTTTTTATTTGTTAAAACCAGTCCAGTTTGTTTTATTTACAAAACAGTCCGACAGTTTTTTATTTGTTAAAACCAGTCCGGCAGTTTTTTATTTGTTAAAACAGTCCGGCAGTTTTTTATTTGTTAAAACAGTCCGGCAGTTTGTTTAAAACAGTCCGGCAGTTTTTTTTTTGTTAAAACAGTCCGGCAGTTTGTTTTATTTACAAAACAGTCCGGCAGTTTTTTATTTGTTAAAAAACCAGTCCGGCAGTTTGTCAAAACAGTCCGGCAGTTTTTATATTGTCAAAACAGTCCTGCAGTTTTTTATTTGTTAAAACCAGTCCGGCAATTTGTTAAAACAGTCCGGCAATTTTTTATATTGTCAAAACAGTCCTGCAGTTTGTTTTATTGTCAAACCAGTCCGGCAGTTTGTTTTATTATCAAAACAGTCCGACAGTTTGTATTATTGTCAAACCAGTCCAGCAGTTTAATTTAAATTCTGTACGAGTCAGGAATTGTAATTCATATTCCAATTGTGAGAAATAAAGTGTTATTTCCATTGCGTTCCTGTCTTTTACTTTATTGTCCTTTCAATTATCGTATTCGAAATAGTACCAAAAACCAACATATCCTGTCCCACTTCTCTGTTTCACTTTCTTTTTCAAAAATTCCGTTTTCTTTACTATATATTATACGATATTGTTTAATGCCTTTCCTCTTAACCATATCACGGGCAGTGGATAGCTGAACATATATGATGGTAAATAGTTAGTACTCCCATATTGAGTAAATCGCATCATTCCAACTACACCTATGAAAATCAAAATGCAATTTTAATTTACATAAAAGATAGAACCAGTTGTGAGCAAGAAATGAACTAGGTAGGAACAGTCGGGGGTGCAGCCACTCTTGAAAAAAAATTGATGAAAAAATAGATTATTCATATGTATTTTGATCAAAACTTTTAAATTTTAGTGTTTCAGCTCTCATTCGTAAAATAACTTCATATAAGGTTTTTTTTTTTTTATATAGAAAATCATTTTCCCATTTCACAATCCTGGTTCCATTACTGATTGTGAGAACCACCAGCCATGCTCAATTTTTTTTATCAACATTTGGAGCTAGCGTAAGATTATGGAGAACTTACCCCAAAAAAACATTATGGAGTCCAAATACTAGTTCAAACAAGACTCACAACAAATGCAAAATGTTACATGATGTCATAGACTCATCGTAATAAAGCCACTGTGAATATAAAGACCAGAAAACTAGGATCGGGTTCAGAAATCACTCTCTGAGAATAACAGATGAGAGATAATTCGAGACAAGCCATTGAATTCTCTACACAAGACCAAAAATCAATTCACCCAAAACAAGGATTATAAAACCAGAGAGAACCCTCTATCGTAGACTAGCGATACGCGTCATCGGCGTGCCAACACACTAATGAATCCGAATGGAGCAGGTCTAAAACTAGACCGCGACTAATAGCTAAAAAGGTAGAACATGATCTAAGGCCTATCGGGATAAATAAAGCAAAGCAGCCACCTACCAATATCTAATCGTTCCTCAAAAAAGGCAAAACTCGGATGGGATGGATCCATACTTCCCGTAAATACAAGACCAAATCCTAGGCAGGCAGTTAATAAATTTGATAAATTCAAAATCCATGTCTCTGTTGTTAGATGGTATGTTACAGATGAGTTGAACCAGATCATTCAAAATCCTAGGCAGGCAGTTAATAAAAATTGATAAACAATAAACTAGAGTAAGAATAGTGATTATATTAATGATATTGTTGTCATTAGATTGAGAGTAAACCTTTTTATACAGAGTAAACGCGAACAAGGAAACTAAATAATTGTAGTACAATTATGCAATGTGATATTATTCTCATGGTAGAAAATAATTCTCCAAATCCCTCTTAATATAGTATATTCAAATCAAATATTCTCTAATGTATCCATCTTCTAATAAAAAATTTATGTTTTTTCTACATTTTTAACAACGGTTTCTAGAGTATATTTGTAGCCTAGGAGTAATATGTATTAATAACTAATGTATGTTTCTCATTTGAGATTAACTCATTATATGTATGATAGTTGTTGGGATATGAACGTTTATTATCATTTAATTTATAAAAAATTCAATTTTTTCTCATATACTTTACTTTGTTCATTTTAGTACCATGTACAATATCAATGCATTTAATTTTGCACATCATCCGTCAATTCCTTCACAAAATGGACGACACGTGCCTGCACGTGATTAAATTCTATCAACTTCTTTTAACGACAAATGTATTTTGGTCATTTATAACATAAATCAAATAAAAAAATAAAAATAAAAATAAAAATAAAAATAAAATAAAGATAAGGGACATAATAATATATTTTTCTATCTTCGGTTCATCCCAATTCTTACCAAACTTAAACATAACTCATAAAAACAGCAAAAATTAGTCGCGTGCAGGCACGTGTCGTCCATTTTATGAAGGAATTGATGGATGAAGTACAAAATTGAGTTAATTGATATTATACAGGGCCTTAAAATGAACAAAATAGAATAGAGGAAATAAAATTGAATTTTTTATAAAATACATGTTAGTAAAGTTGTTGTAGTCTTTATTTAAAAATTGGTACCAATTTTGCTGCAGATTGTACTAATTTTTCTCTTCACCCATTCCTTTTTGCTTTTTCTTTTTGATTTTATAATGCTCAAATACTCTTTTAATAGGGATAGTATATAGTGACTGTATCTGACGTGGATCTTCTTAAATAATTGCTATGATTTAGCTACTAGTGTCATAATTTATTTGGTAAATCATTGTTGCTTACATAACAAACAAGAGACAAATCAACTTGTTTAAGAACTATACTGATGTCGACCAAATCATATGGAATTAGTAGAGTTTAAACTTTAAAGGGATAATGATTAGTTCTGATGAAGTTACAAAGAAATCAGAAATGTCTATTATCCATATTCATTGTTAAGTATTCAGTAAACGTTACTTTTTATGTGTTATCGTAGTCGCGTGAACCAAAAACTTGTATAAAAATTTGCAGTTTCGTGGGACTGTTGACGGGCTTTACTCAAGGTTCACTAATCATCGTTCAGTAACTCATTTTTGTTGCAATAGGGGCAGACACCTATTTATGCAAAATTCCCCAGAACGTACATATATGCCTTTACGCACAGGTCTTCTTTCCCTTCCTCAACCGAATCAAGAGACAAGAAAAACTGAATTAAAATCCGGAATAATGTCAAGTTGACTAATAAGGGCTAAAAGTTAAGTTGTAACTCACTCTTGATCTCGACAGGGGTATTCAGAATTAGATGAGATCTACAATTCTGTGAATTACGCAAACGTCTTCAATCAGCTCCCTTTATAGTTTATGGTGAAGAATTTTTAATTGAATGTACGTATTAGAAAAACTGATAAGCTCCGGTTCCAACATATAAATGTCTGTAAAAACTTGCACCAGCGCAAGGCATCACCATTCACCAAGAAATTTTAGCCTATTTTCTATAGGGCCGGTTATTGACATAGGCCAAAAACGCGTAACTAAACTGCTTCACTTTTCTTAAAAATAAAAATAAGCCTGGCTACGACATAAAAAACCTCATAAAAAGAATTTGGACTTGTCCCTTTAAATGTAAATAAAAGTGTTAGGCGTAACTCGTCTTACACAATAGGCTAAGCAGACAGCC
Source organism: Primula vulgaris (assembly GCA_963920805.1). Classification (NCBI taxonomy): domain Eukaryota; kingdom Viridiplantae; phylum Streptophyta; class Magnoliopsida; order Ericales; family Primulaceae; genus Primula; species Primula vulgaris. The sequence goes on along the minus strand of OY987218.1, from coordinate 9,922,892 downwards.
TTCTGCAAATCACAAGTTTTTCGAAGTTCAATATTTTGGTAACTAATTTAGTGTGCTTAATATTTTGCATTCGACAACTGAAGTAAGTAACCGTTTGTGGTAATTATATGACGAGAAAAGCACATCCTAAGGAAAAGGGATGGCAGCTAGACTCCACCTTTTTGGAACCGCAGTGACAACTGAAATGATCTTCCGATTAAATGCCATCTTGCCCACGGATTTAATATCCTCGATTTCTGGATAATGTTTTAGTCCTTTCTTATATTTGGTGTATGGCTCGGGTTGGCTTAAGATAACTGGTTATACGCCTCACTTATGACATGCCTTCCTTCTCCAAGAACCACCACTGATAAACATATCTAGCGAAGGGACTGGGTCATTCCATTGGTGGAGATTTCTTGCCTTTAACTTAGTAGTTCACACTTAGCTACAGCTTAGATATCATTATTGTTGCGGCCAAATATTATACATTACTAAATGCGCAAAAACAGGTAATGGTGAGTCATTACTTGATAGTTATATTAATTATATACTAGATTAGTGGGTATTATTTAAGTTAAGACAACCTTGTAATTAATATGTTACAAACATTCGGAAATGTTGAAAGAGTTTCCAGACTTAGTCTTTGATGTATTCCAACCTTCGACGTACTGCAAAAGCGGAAAACGTGTTTGATATTATAGATCTGAAGATTTGAACCTTTATCAATCTATCAACCAGAGGTGGTAAAATAAATAAATACTCCGTATATATGTAAGTTGTAAACTAGAAGCAAAAATTGGTTTAGTTAAAGTTAGCCTTCCATGAAAAAGCCTTTGGTACAGTTCAAGATAATCTCTTGAAATAAGATAAACTAGTGTAAGTACGTACTGTATAGTTTGTAACGGATAATATGATAGCGCATCTTTGAATGTTTTCAATTTCATTATGTGGGGATGTGAATTAATACCCTCAACCCCAGTCACTATCAGGACACATTTTCCTAAGGTGCTAGTTCTAGTCAAGGAAATGATTTGTCTGATTTGTTTAAAAAATTAAGCCAGACAATTACTTATGTCATTGCTGACTTATGTATCATTCAAGGCTTGTGTTTGAGGGCAAAAATAAAAATAAAATAGTTTTTTCATAGTAAAGTGATTAGGTCATTCATCAATAACCTTCACTGAGTGATAATCTTAAAAATTATTGGCACCGGCTTTAGGTGTCGGATTGTGTTAAGTAAACTAGGACGAATATTGTAATACTGTATTTGCTAATATCTTAATGTTAATCAGTCCGAAACTTTTGATAAATTTAACAAGTACCTCAAAAGAGAGAGAAATGAAAATTGCTGAATTGAATCTTAGCTTTAATTGATGGATGCAATTTTGCTGCATTGAGGCTATGAGCACATACAATTAACTATGGTTGCACTAAATCTAATAGTGCTATTATGCTAAACTAATTTCAAGTAATCCAACAAATTAAGTATTTCACAGAATTCAAAACAACTTTAAAAGAGACAACAAAGAAACATTGTTTCTTGAAAACCAATAAGAGACATTTTAGTAATCAGTAGTTTAGCTTTCGCCTCATATGTATTTCCATGACTACATGAACTTACAAGGGACAAACAATTAAAAAGAAAGATCTTAAATATTAATATTGAAACAGTGAATTTATTCATCGTTTGGTAAATACAATATACAATCAAATTTACATACTGATGTATTATTTTAACTTCTACTCAATATCTAAGTGTCCGGAATTTGAAATTTTTGATGGATATATTTGCGGCTTATTCCCCAAAATCTCTGATAAAAATTTACAGATTAATTATCAATCTGGATAGGTTAATGTCAATGCCTTTTTAAAATGGGATTATGTCATTGTCTTGCTTTCATCATCTCACTTTGCGTTGGCAATTAAACATCTTATTTTTATACCCAGTACTGGCTTGTTTTTAAATTTCTTTAATTAGTGTGACAAATAGGAGTTCGCTCAGCTTATCTATCTACTTCTCTGTTTACTCGTTTATTTTCATTCAAATTTTAAATTTTCACAACTTGTTCCGTAAATTTATAATATTTTATATTATATTGTATTCAAAATTTTAAATATTTGGACATAATATTATTTTAGATATTTTTCTAAAATTTAATGTTTAATTTACACTAATTTATACATTTATTTCAAAATAAATTGAATTTTATTTTAAAAATAATTATTTAAATGTATTGATACATGCTTTATATTAATTGTATAAATTTTTTTCAAAAATTTCAAATTTTTTTAAAGATAAAATAAGTAGGTGAAATATAGAGAATACGATGTATAATATTTATACTCAGACAAATAGTGCAATCACACGTTAATACAGTAGTGGGCCCTATGTTCTTGGTAGAAAATTTCCAAATTCTAGTATTCTACTATATAGTACTGGTACACTATGGCATCGTTTGGATGATAACATGATGGGATTATGATAGTATTTATTAGAAAGACTGTCAGGATCATAAATACCATATTTGATACGAAAAGTGCAGTCGGTACTATTAGTAACATAAGATTAGAAATAATGATAAATGAGGATATTTAGAGTAATATGGGGGGTGTTGAGTGTGATATTGGGAAACGAGTGTATTTGGAGTAAATGAGAGTGTGGTATATATATATATATATATTAAAATCATGTATATGTATTTTACAAGTTTATTTATTATACATATAAATGTAAATTTGTAAAATAGTCAAACACCAATAAAAATCAAACAAACACTTCATTGGTATTTCATGTATGTACTGCTAATATCACATTTCTTTGTTATCTCGTCATAATCCGAATGTATAACTAGCCCTGTTACTACTAAGATAGCACTGAATTTATTGTGCAATTGATTGTCAAATGCTATCTGTTTTTTTTTTTCATTATATTTTTGTTGGTTTTTATTTCCTGTGTAAAGTTGCACTCACATAATATTACGAGGTACTGTTTCAAATTATAATTATCTTAATTTTAGTTTTTCTACTTTGATTTAGGCAGGCGAAATAAAATAAAAATTGGCAGCAGTAATTTTTGAAAAATAAACTTTAAAGCCACTTGAACAATAAAATCCATCAAAGCCAGCCCAAAATAATGACATTTCATGACTAACCAAATACTTGATTGCAAAATATAAAATGGTTTTATCTATACAGCAGATTAAAGTAAAAGTATATATAAGCATTTAGAAGACGGCAACCACTCGGTATATATGTTTTACCTACAAACAACTTAATGTTCATTTGATTCCTTGACTTTACATTTAATTATGTCAACAAATTGTTGGCTAATTGCTTTAGTGTCTCTTTAAGAGAAAATTTTACTGGTGACAGACGTGTAACGTAGATTTACAGACCGTCGCTTTAGATGTGCTGACAATTAAAGCGACGGTCTACGCTCCTATACTATGTTAAGATAGAACTTCTACTAAAATCTCAAGTCATTAGTACGCGTAAAGTTTAATTATTTATTATTCTCTAATAGTTATGTTAATGTTTTTTTATTAGATAAAATAATTTGATTGTTTTATTATGAAGTCTGTATCTTCAAGCTACTTCCCATTGCTTTTTTGTATGCTACCCACCAATAGAGTAATAGCAAAGAGTCATTCAACTAAACCTTCTTGTTATCGAACAAAACCAGTCTGTGATATTAGACAATACTCGGAGTTTGGTTATATAGTAACTCTTAGTAGTTTGTTAAAAACACTAGTTCGTTGATATAGTACTCACTCAGTTTTGCTGGAATTGAATTATATGATCCGGTTATTATTTGGCTTCGTCGAAATTCTCCCTCTGTTATAATATGTTTGTCGTCTAAATTTTTGTGGGATTAATATTAGTTTGTAGGAGCAAATCATAGTTTCTCCATCGACGTATCTATTAGTTTCATTTGATTTGAATAAATTTTGCAATAATGGAAACGGAAGGAAGGAGCTTTTCAGAGTTTTATAGGAACGAGAGTGAAGATATATTTTTGAAAACTTTGATGGAGGGGTCAATGGGGATGCCAGTTCCGACCATGGAAATGTTAGGTTTTAAAGATCTTCCACAAAATTGTCGAACAGATAGCGAAGAGATATTCAAGAACTGGCTAACCAATGGAGAGGCAAGGATTTTTTTGATTTTTTTCATTTTCTTCATCGAGTCTTTATTCTGTTCATGAGGTTTAAGTTATCTGAGGTTGGAGCATGAATAAAATGGGATACTACAGTAGTTTTCCTGATTATTATAGCCAAGCACATCTATAGATGTACTTCTTTCACCTCTTCTACATGCTTGTTAGTCTGTCTATGATTAGATTAATATAAATTATTATCCTTCAGTTTTAAGCAAACTACATGTATTTTAATGTGAAATCTATTCTTTTGAGCTGTGATGCCTGGTTTCGGGTTCTAATTTTTTTTACCAAATCTCAATTTTTAACTGCTGAAGAAATAATATCCGTGTTTAGTGATTCTCTGCTGCTGCATTTTTTTCTTTAATCCGCTCCCATCTCAGAATTCTTTTCTACTTTTTAATCAATCCTTTTCTATCGTTTCATGTTTTGGAACAGCAGTTGCTTCTAAGAACTGTTTTAGGATCATAAGTTAACTAGGATGCTTCAATGTCTTATTCCTTCTATTGTCTGATTTCAATTTAACTTAGCATATACATTTGGTTTCTGCTCGAAAGTTTTTCTTTAGATGTTGAGAAAATCCAAGTATTTTGGTCTTTTTTTAAGCAAGCAAATCGAATGGGATGTCCAATCTAATTTAGAGCTTTCATCCTTGGCACAAAAGAGTATGTGTATATTATTTTGATAGGCATATATCTCCATTTTGTAAGCACCGTCTCAATTTACTAACAATTTTTTAGTACAGGAGAAGATTGATTGACTTCAAATATTACAAGATATCAAATTACAAAGTTCTATTTTTATTTTATTTGGGTACATCGGAAGCTCCCCAGTTCTGAATCTTGTTTTAGGATTCTATCGCACGCGGTGATTGTTGAAATAACGCTCTCCCGTGATGTGATCTTATTTAGGATTCTCATCTGTTCTTCACTTTTCCCTTCGATATTTATTCTAACTAGATAATCTTCTGCTATCCAGAATAGCTATAATTCTACAGGCATCCCTCACCATCCTCGGCAAGCATCTCGAAGGTTAGTGCATTATTCTACTAGCGTTTTCAAGATGTTATCGTTTTTATTTACTATATGTTATTTCTCAACTAACCATAAGAATAGTTATCACATTATTTAGGGGTTGCTTGTCTGCAATTTCTAAAAAAAAAAGCTTGGCTTTTTATGAGTCTGAGAAGAACTGAAGAAGGCTGAGTTTATCCATCTTCAACATCTAGATTTCCGGACCAATATTATACTAAAAGTCTCAGCTTTAAAATTGACCAGCCAAATGTTATGTGGGTGATGACTGATAAGTTAAAAAGCAAATAACGTGTACTTAAAACCTGCAGTTAAACTAGCCCTAAGGGTGTTAACTACTTTAGAAATTGCAGACCACCGTCTTTCTGGTTTGCTGTTAAGCTGGGTCTTTTCAGATTATCGAATGTGTTGAGTGGCCAAAAAAAAAAAAAACTAGAAAAGCTCATCCATTAAGCTAGTCAACCAAATATACTCTAGCTGTTAGGTTAAAAAGAACACAAGCTCAGCTTACAAACATTTCCACTTTAGCAAAAAGGAACACTATTGGAGATTTCATGAAGATATGGAAAAATGAAAGAACATTGTACTTATAATAAACCTGTAATATCACTTACTATATAGGATATCAAGAGAATTAGCCAGCTTAACTGGTCATCATTATATTGCAAGCCCACTTCAAAGAAAAAGAAGCAATGAGACTCTATTTGCTCAGCCTACACCTTTGCCTGAAGAGCCAACAAATGATCCTCATGATTTCAATCAAAACTCAAACAGGTATGTTAAGTATAATACTTTTTTACAATTCAAGTTGTTGTTTATATAAATCCAAGTGGTTGGAACTTATAAATCCTTAGGCTCTACTATTTGAAGTAACGCAACCATGAAAAAATGATAGTAGCAAACGTTTTGTAAACTTGACGAAGACTTAATTTGTAAATTGTCAGGAATGTGGCTGAAGCAGGTTTACAAGCTGGTAATCTCTATTTGGCCAAGGTATGTACTTAATCATATTTATAAAAGATATTATTGATGGAAGTGATAATAGAAGAGCATATATATAAGCTGAGACTCTTATTACCAGCATGCTTGAGCATAAAAAACATAATCTATGAGTCAGGAGGAGACTTGTCCTATATAAGAATATCAAACCGCTACAAACCTATTGCTTTTGGAATGTGTCTAATTGTTATGTATATTTTAATGCACATTGAAGTAATTGCAAAATATCGAATTTGTGTTCGTATTTAAAAGAAAATATCTTCACTGAACTGGCTTGCAGGCATGGCTTCAGAGTTCTCAACCAATGACGAGAAGTCGATCCTCTGAACTGAGGTATCTTTTTATAATCAGTACGCAGCATAATTACAGAAACGTTATATTTGAAAATTTTCCACCTGATTACTGAAAGAATGGCTTTCTACTTTCGATAATAGACCCTTAACTTTTAGGCTAGAACCATGTACATGAGCTTTAAGAAGTCTTGCATTGTTCACCTCTTGTTTCTGAAATTTCTTTTTTAAAAAATTTAGAGTTGGTTTGGCTGTAGAACTGAAAATTCCTTTCCCCTTTTTCTTGCACAGAAATGTAGGAAGTTTTTGGTGAATTAATAACAATAAGACTGCCTGCCTAGTCCTTCAAAGTACACCATCCGGTTCAAGAAACTTGCTAAAAGTTATCTAGTTGTTTCCGAAATTGAAAATAATGTTTCATTTTTATAAGTGGAATTAGCAGCCGCTTTACAATGATAAAGTCATAAAACTAAAAAAAAATAACACCAGAAGTTCCCATACATAACAGAAAAGTCGACCAACCTTTCTTTTTTCTGTTGATTTATTCATTCTCCTAGTTAAGGTAAAAAACACACACCATTTCTCAGAACCATGGTACTTTCACTTCCACAAAGAACAAGAATGCTACACGAGTTACTTCACTTCAAGACAGAACGATCGACCCGCTTTTTCTTTTCCTGTTTTGATTTTTTATACTTTTTGCAGGAAAAGGTATGTTGCTATGCAGAACTCTCAAGCACCCTACGGCATGCATAACCCGATAAATTTGTCACGGATGAACCAAGACAATACAAATCAGAATGGATTTGATGATATTTCAATAAACAACATTCCAAACCAATTTAACTCGTTTACGTCACTATCAAATTCATCCTCTGCCCCTTTCAACACTTCACCTATTCAAGTAGACAAAGTCTCTTCTGTGGTGAATTTGTTGAAAGATGCCTTAGAAAGGAAAAAAATAAATAAACAAGGAGAAGTTTTTGGTGACGTGGGCTTAAATCAAGGGCAAGGAGGTCATTTCCATGCGACAGTTGGCGACTTTCAAGATATTTCCTCTATCCAGGCAAATGATACTAGTTTCATTCAAACACTACAAGGGTCTTATAACATGGAATTAGATAATTTTGTCACTCCTGCGAATTTGAGAGCACTTTCTAGAGAGCCTTCGCAAAGTGAATCGTCGGCTGCAACAACTATTTGTTTCGACGTCTGTGACGGGCCTAGTTATTCTGGTCAAACAGAAAATGAGTCTAAAGGTAATTTTGTTTTTGTTTTCAGAACAATTGTTGCATGTTTTTTAGTTCTTGTTGACAATGATTTTGGACTGGAATCAACTGAACTTATAAATAGATAAAAACTATTGTAATTCATTTTGGGTCTCATACAGAACAATCTCTATAAATTTAGTTTGAGCTTACTACTCTAATATTTTGTTTGCATATCGGGATTGTCAAACAAAACTAAAAGGTAACCTTCACAGACACCTTCTAATCAGTTTTCTCGTTCCTTGGTGGCTGCTGCTGGGCTTTTCCAAATGTGACCATGTTATTCTTTTGTTTGAAAATTAGCAAATATAAAAACATGTCTGCATAATGCAAGTTTCTTTTTTGACAACAGATCTCAGGGACACGGTAGGTGGCAAGACAAAGGAGGAAAAGAAGGTATTCTTTGTGAAAGTGCTAAGCTTTTCGTTGGTGAAACAAAAACTACCAAACTGTTGTTTTAACATTCTATAGAACTACTAAACTCTTATTAATTTAATCCTTTAATTACCTGCATTCATCAGAAAACTCTTGTTCGATATGGATCCGTGACATCTGCCGTCCCAGGTAATAAAATTGTATTCATGCTGCTATGCTAAGCCTTATTATTGTTTCACTTTGGACTCTGTTTTCCTTTGGTTTCTTCAAGTTATGAGTAGTATAACACCTTCTTAGCTTCAATCAGATAATGTTCGTTAAGCTTCGGGTGGATGCTATCATTCCCCCATAAATAGTACCTGTGTACATTTGTGTACTTGCATCAAAATAGACAAAGATAATCTTTCAACTTTATTTCTGTCACGTCACGTTATATTATTAGTTTATAGCAACCTGAATTTTGATACACATAATTATCGGTCTAACCCTAATAAACATCTCTAATCATTCAAACTTTTGCAGTGGAGAGAGGGGACCCGACAAAGAAACGCAGGGTGGAGCGGTCTAGAAAGTATGTACTACTACTTTGAAATTCTAGAAAAAGTAGTTCTTACACTTACAAAAGATGTTCACTTTTTTGAAGTTGTTGGTAGCATTGTTTTAACTAAATAAGGTTCCTCTTCTAGTCCTCAAAAGGTGCATTGACCATTCTATAGAAGAGTATTTCTTACCTCCTCTAGCAAACTCTACTATGTTCTCTTTCTTCTTTTTTTCTGCAAGAGCTTCCATAAAAACATATTAGAAAGAATATGAACATGTGCTTCTTTTATGCATTATAAAGTGAATTTACTTTTCGATCGTACTTTCTATTACATAATTTTAGTATTTTCAATATTCATAAAAGTTTAACTCGTGATTGATCTTCGTCCTGTAGGATGGCAGAGGCAAAAGAGAGAAATCTGACCCCTCCAATCCCCTCAGACATGCAATCGATCTTGAAGCGGTGTGAAAATCTTGAGAAGGAAGTGAGGTCGCTCAAACTCAACCTTTCTTTCATGAATAGGTACTACAAAATTATCCCTCTATATTACAAAATGATGCTGTCATTGCACGTCTGCTTCTGTACATGTTTCAGAATTGTTTAATTAGCTGCTGCTTCTAAGGCCCAGTTTATCCTTCTTACTACAAGTTGCGAGGCATTTGGTTTGCCAGCATAAAACCTGAGTTAGTGTTTAAATTTGGATGATCCCAACTCTTTTTTAAAACCTCAATTAGAACAGTCAAAAGACTCAACAGTTTGTTTTTTTAGAAATTGAAGCTTCCGATGCCCTATGTGCCTGCAAATATTGCTATATGCTATACAGTGGTTAATGTTAGTTGAGGTTACAAGAATTCCAAATCGTTATGCTTTTGATTTCCTCTTTATTGGAGTAGAAAAAAAGGTCCTTCTTAAGTTGATTCCAAGCACACCATTATTTAATTATATTGACAGTGTATATTTTTGAAAAAGACAACATTTATGTCCACAACCTATTACTTATTTCAGGAAGGATATATAATCAAATGTTTCGATAATCTTTTGTTTCTTTATTTCAGGAAGGATTCTGAACAGACAAAACAGATAGAAGAGCTACAAAAGAACAATGATGATTTGGCAGATGAAAAGGAACGTCTTCTTGAAGAGATTGAGAGGATACTTTGAGACATCAAGAAGAAGTACCGCTATTCTCCTTTTCTTTTCTCCAGGAACTTCTCGGTCTTTTTAGTAATTCAAGGTGCCCTAAACCGATTTTATGTGTTGGATACGACGTTGATGATGCTCTTAAAATTATGTCAGTGTTATGAACTTGATGCAGTTATGATCGACTAGATTTGAATACGAGTATGAATTTTCTTTGTTAAGTTAATGGTGACCCAATAAATATAGATTATTGTTTCATACTCTCGAGAAGCGAAAACTTAAGGCTAGATGTTTAAAGCGATCTAGTGTGCACATGTTTTTTAAGTCTACTTGCTCTAAACAGTACTATCTCTTGTGTAGTAATACGAGTATGAATTGAAAGAGAAAAGGATAGGAAAGATAAAAGCATCTTGTTACCATGCATTATTTAGATATAACTGTTTTCCTGATCACCTAAATAAGCATCAAGGATTAGCTAGCTGGTGTCAAAAGCTAAATTGAAAGAAGAAAGGTCATATAAATTCCTTGATACTTGAAGATTTTGTATGTGATCCGATGAATGTATGCCTGCTACAACTTAAAAATAGCTTTCTGTTTCATTATGTGTTCCAAGATTTTGAAAAGGAAAAATAATATCCATGGAGTAACATCTTCCATATACTGTATTCAAGACTATGACGGCATTACATAAGATAAGACACATATTTTGCAACAAAAAAATTTCAACTCCATGTCATACTATTGACTAGCTAGTGTTCCGCGAATGGTGAACTATGTATATTAACAATATAGGATTTGGTTTATTTATTGAATGAAAGGTGTATTTTTGTTCATATTCGGTTTACTTAAAATTGAATAAAGTTGAGTCGAATGGTTAAGAAAACGAACACATGACTTATTTCGTTTATTCACACCCCTATCCAAAAGCCATAGATCTAAGTTAATGGCGTGCATTCTGCTCTACCCCATTTATATGCTCATTTCCTGCCTTCATGGATCTTTTCGTTCAAATTTCACCTTTTCTACGACTTGTTTCTTACGTTTATAAACTTCTACAATATATAATACACGATTTTATTTTATTTAAATGGACATAATATTGGTCTAAACAATATCATTATTAAATTTGATTTTTATCCTACACTAGTTTTTATACTTGTTTGAAATTAAATTATGCATAACTTTCTCTTATAAATAATTGATGTAGCTTTCTTTTCTTGTAATAAATAATGTAACTATAATCACAATTGCATCATTTTTTCCGATTTGTTTAAACGAATATTTTGAGTTATATAACAAAAAATGCATAAAATGAGGTTTTTTTTTTATAATTAATAACCCTCATTTGGATATGTGCCAAAAATTAAACTCTGATGATGAACATGGTATACTCGGTTACCAACCAATTGGACCAACCAGCACAAAATGAGATATGAAAGAACTTTGGGTTGAAATGGGCTGGTCAATTAGTCCATGAGAAGAAAACCGCCAGTGAAACCCACTAAGCACTCACTCAACACACGTGCAGCCCATCACTACACGTGTCACTGAACACAACTGTCTATATCCCCAAAGTTAGTATTACACTAAAGCTCCTTATCATTTTAGTGAGTTCATAATCAATCCATACTTTATCTATTAGGCTTATTTATTTGGCAAAATTTGTATTTCTTTTTCAGAAACCTTACACATAGTCTCGTCTCTTAGGACGTGTTTGTTTGAATTTGTATTGGGATGGGACTGTACTGCAAATACAGTGGGCCCATTAATACTCTATTTGTTTGAGTATTTCGCTTCGGTATTAACAGTTTGACTGTACTTCAAATACTACCGAATATCATCTTTTTCAATATCACCTCTGGGTATTATTAGAAATAGTGAAGGGATACTAAATTTTTGTAGTCCCGGTATATTTGTAGTACAACGCTTATCCCGCGGTATTTCTAATCATATAGAAATAGTACTGCAAACAAACGAGATCTTAGTTCTTAACAAAAAGTTTATAAACAACAAGCACATTGAAGAAGCGAGCCTTTCTCTTTTTGAAGTTGTTAGGATTATCCGTAATAAGATATTGACGAAAATTAAAAAATCTTACATAAAATAAAGTTCTAATTTTATTCTTCATCTCGATATGATAACATTCCACCCATTGTTCTTCTAACTCCGTTTCATGGCAAATGACCATGGGAATATGTCATCATATTAATGAACAAAGAACACTCTAATTATGGTATGGAAGGAATAAAAAGAAGAAAGTTTGCTTCACAAGCTTATAAATAATTAATATGAATTCATCAGTATATTCCGCTAATTAGTTTGTGTTTTATACTGTATATATAGCCATATTATAAACGAACTATATTATATTCCCTAAAAAATGTTAGTGTGCATAAAAAGGAATTGATGGTTATTCCATCTAGTATCAACTTATGATGGAATGTACAATCAATTCTTCACCGTAAATACAACCAAGTTCATTTTATCAATTTTGTAAAGAACGAAAACATAACTAAACCTGCATGAGATATGCTAAAATGATAAACATGTAGGTTTTTTCAACATAAAAAGCGAGCTTTCAATTTTCTTTTAATATCCCATTCAAGTTTTAAACCAAACTCTTTTTATTTGGAGCAATGAGTAAATATCACAAAAACATCATTGCTAATTGACCTATTTAGGCAAAACCCACACTCTTTACCAGGAGATGCAGAGTCTGAATCTTATAAAAAAGGATAATTGATAGTTTGATACTCATATATATATATATATAATAGTAATCGTGTCCCACACGTTGTGTACGGTACGAAATATAGAAAATATATATAGTTATAATATAAATATGTGAATAATACAAAAAAAAACGTAATTTAAAATTTAAAAGAATATTTGTTTGTTAAAGAGGGGAAAATAATTTTATTAATTTTTATTTTTTATATTTTTATACGAGTATGATATTATTGTAATTAATATAAATGTACAGTGATATTTTTGAAAAAAAAAATGCTAAATTGGGCAGCTTCATTTGACTTGAGTTGACTTATTATAATAGAATGATATATATATATATATATATATATATATATATATATATATATATTTAAAAGGTGCGAGTATAATTCACTGTTCCAAAAATGTACAAGACGGTATTTAGGCTAAATCGACCGTCTAATCCGCTTAATCTGTCTAATTTCACATAATCTGCTAGTTTATAAGCTTCCGCTATTGCATGGTCTCCGTCTAGTTTCGACTATGATTGTTTTTTAAACACACGTGGTAATCCTTGGAGCTTAGCATAAAGTAAAATATCAAATGAAAATTGTTAGATATCTAAAATCAATAAAAATGATAAAAGTACCATATCCGTTCCTATTTAATTGTCTATTATGAAACTACGTGCAATTTAATCGGTCACGAACTTGTATCAAAATTGTCGGAATAATTTTTTAAAAAAATTGATCATATAGTTCAAATATTAAATTTTATGATTAGATTTAAAAAAATCCATTTCGACAATTTTGATAAAAGTTATAAGCCAATCAAAACTGCACGTAGTTTCATAATGTACAATTAAATAGTTATATAGGAACGGATCAGTACAACTTGAGAAATAAGGACCAAAAAATCAAAACAAGAAATAACTATTAAATTTTATGATTAGATTTAAAAAAATTAATTTCGATAATTTTAATACAAGTTATAAGCCGATTAAAATTGCACGTAGTTTAATAGTTGACAATTAAATAGAAACGGAGGAGTACAAGTTAAGAGAAAGAAGGACCAAAAAAATCAAAACAAGAAAGTATTATTAAATTTTACGATTAGATTTAAAAAAATTCACTTCGATAATTTTGATACAAGTTATAAGCCGATCAAAATTGCACATGTATTTTCATAATAGACAATTAAATAGGAACAAAGAAGTACAACTTAAAAGAAAGAAGGACCAAAAAATCAAAACAAGAAAGGACTATTAAATTTTACGATTAGATTTAAAAAAATTTACTTTGACAATTTTAATATAAATTATAAGCCGATTAAAATTATACGTACTTTGATAATGGATAATTAAATAGTAAGGAAAGACTATAAAATTAAAGAGAAAAAGAAGACCAAAAAATGAAAACAAGAAGACCAAAAGTTAAAATTATTACTATACAAGTTTACTTCACTCCACCCAATAATAATCCCAAATCTAATAAACATTTTCGCGCTTCTTCTTATTTTCCATCTCATCTCTACAAACTTATTAGGGTTCCAATTCCAATACACAATTCTCTCTCCCCCCTTTCTCTCTCTACACACACACACACACAAACACACACACACAAACACACACAAATCTATATAAATAATACAATCCATCAAATAATCATCAAGTAAATGCTCTTCTTCTCCTCTCTCTCATTTACAATTAGTATATATATATATATATATATATGTATATATATATTGAGCAGTAGTATCAGTGTATTTAAATGATACATATTCCTTTTCTTATGGAATTTTATCAAAAATTAGTCCCTGTATTAATTGCCCTTGCAATAAAATAATAAAAACTTGTCAGCTCTTCCTTTTTTGGCACATCTGTGTAAATTAAAAAAAAAAAAATTAAATTTGGAGGGGGAAAGGTAGATAGAAAAACAACAAAATATGGTGTAATAGATTTTTTTTAGTTGATTTTTGGATTTTATATTTTAGATTTTAAAAATTTGAGGGTGTTTGGACAGTCAGATTATTTAGCTTTTAAAAATCAAATTTTTAGGCAAAGAAGGTAAAAAGATCCAGATTTTTAAAATCTACATTTTCAGTGGATTTTTAAAACAGATTTTTTAAAATACGATTTTTGACCAAAAAAGCTGTTACCAAACGGACCCTATATGGTTTGTAATGATAGGGATGTTAATATAGGGAAACTGAAAATTATATAAAGTTGAATGGTTAATATAGGGATGTTAATATAGTAAGTGTGCGGTTTTTTTATTATAAACTTGAGGAAAAAATTAAGGAATTTGATGTTGTTGCTCTATACAGGATGGAGGGTGGGATGAGGCTAACGGAGGGTGCGATAGAGAAGCTGAAGAACGGAGCAACAGCGGAGAGCTTCAAGCCGGTTTTACAAGTAACAGATCTGAGGCTGATAAGCAGCACGCAGAACAGCCAAGAGAGGTACAGAGTGGTGATCTCCGACGGGACCCAAGGACAACAGGGCATGCTCGGGACACAGAAGAACGATTTAGTCAAGTCGAAGACCTTGCAGATTGGGTCCATTGTGCAGCTCACTCAGTACACCTTTAATGTCATCCAGGGCCGATCGTATGTTAAAACTCTTATTTTTTTATGTTTCTGCTTCTCGGGTTTTTTTCCCCTCCGATTTTTAGGGCTTTTACGGACTTTCTGATTATGAATTGATGGCTTGTTTTGTTGTCTATCTGCTTTTATGTATTGGTTCTTGGGTTTTAAAAAGATGGGATCTTTAGGGATTTTTCGGTGTTTTGAGGTTTTGGGTTTGTTGGTTAGGAAATGAATTGAGATTGATTGCTTGTTTTGTTGTCTGTCTGCTTTTATGTATCCGGTACTTGGGTTTTTTTAAAGATAGGACTTTTAGGGCAATTTTGGTGTTTTGGATTATGGGTTTGTTTGTTAGGAAGTGAATTGAGATTGATTGCTGGTCTTGTCCATCTGTTTTTTTTATCTATCTACAACTAGGGTTTCAAAACACAACTCCCTCTCTCTATAATATATAGATAGATATAGGATGGAGGGTGCAATGAGGTTAACGGAAGGTGCAACAGAGAAGCTGAAAAATGGTGCAACAGCGGAGAGCTTCAAGCCAGTTTTACAAGTGACAGATCTGAGGCTGATAAGCAGCACTCAGAACAGCCAAGAGAGGTACATAGTGGTCATTTCCGATGGGAC